>PVJO010005993.1:0-92161 GCA_004026905.1 Hystrix cristata | reverse complement strand
CTCTGCTTCCTGTTTTATTACTTGAAAATTCACATTCCTATTCCATTTATTTTTGCTGCTAATGGCATATATCACTATCTGTGTTTGGTTCTTATTATTTTCTAGCTTCATTTTGTATTTTCTCTGCCTGCATGCAGGTTTTGGTCATATTTCTGTCATGTACTTAGTCTACATAGTCTGAGTAGATGTCATTTTTTTTGGTTGTTGTTGTTAGTTTAGGGATGAGTAACTCTGGTTTTACAGTTCAGTTCCTTGGATGGCCTGCTATACTTGGCACATTCTTATTCCTTGTTTAACCCACACATTTTAAGGGAATAATTCAAACTTGGAAATCTGTTGTATTGTTTCTTGGAAATATGAAATGTTACACATTGACCTTCTCATAGAGAAATGAACACTTTACTTTTACTCATAGTTAGAAGGAAGAAAATTCAGGCTTTTTATTTTTTATATTTTTGGGTGCTGGGAATCGAACTCAGGGCCTTGTGCTTGCAAGGCAAGCACTCTGCCTACTGAGCTAAATCCCTATCCCCTGTTCAGGCTTTTTAAACTCAGAAAAAATAGGCTAACACAAGCATTTTGTTTGTTTTTGGCCTGAGTTGTGTAGTATGTCATCTGACTGGAGGATGGGGTAAGGGGAGTGGAAGGGGATAAAAGAATTAAAATGTGTTATTGTACATGTACCGACTCCTCACAATGAAGGTAATCATTATGTACTGCAAACATGTATTAATAAAACAATAAATACAATCCGGTGGCCTGTCTGGAGTAAATCTATCACCTGATTATTTTATAGTATATCAGTTTATTTCAACTTCAACTGCCTCTTTCCTTCTATGCTTAATTCTAAAAGTGCTCTTAGATTCTCACTGAATTCAAGGAACACTTTAAACCTGGTCCTTAGATTGTCATAGTGGCTGGGAATGCTGCAGTGTCTGATTTATACTTACATTTTTCATATGACTTTTCCAAGTAGTAAATCATTAGGAGAGAAACTCCTGGAAATATTTTTAATTTCAGAGTTAGATAAATAAATGGGTTTGATTTCCTGATGATATGTAAGTGATAGAATCAGTTTAAGCACTATTATAGAAGAGATACAAAAATACTAATCCTACCTAGTACTGAATGTCCACTCCATACTACAATGAAATGGTTACTGAGTTTATAGTAAATCCACAAGGGTAGCATTTTCCTTCTCACATCCTAGATGAGTAAACGAAGCCTCTTAGAAGTTTTATAAATTGTTCAAAGTCACACCACTAATTAGTGGGAGAATTGATATTTGAATGCAACCTAATTCCAAACATTTTTCTCTCTGTTACACCTTGTTAAACCCAGTCTTGTTGTAATACACATTAACAGATCTCTCTTTCCCTTCCTCCTTTTCTCTCTCTCTGTTTTTCTCTTTCTCTCTCTCTCTTTCTTTGATTTTTTTTTTTTTTGAGACAGGGTCTCACCGTGTAGCCCAGGCTGGCCTTCAACTCACAACATTCCCCCTGCCTCAGCCTCCTGAGTGTTGGGGTTACAGGCATGTGCCACTATGCCCAGCCAACAGTTATTTTATTTTATTTTTTTTTTTTACTGTGAAAACATGGTATTCCTTCCTTAGATGTTGATCTTTTAAGGAGTAACTTCTACCCAGAACCATCATGTCAAGAACATAATAAAAAAGACCATCCAAGTTTTCAAAATTTACAGACCCTTTCTCTTTCAGAAACACTCCTATACCATTTCGTTGTAGTATTTCTGCGTTTGAGATTTCCTTTTTTTTTGTCTTTTTATTTCATAGTTTTAGATGTGGACATCATAACATCGTTAAATACTTACACCAATGACTGTACTCTCTTCGCCTGTTTTCCCTTTAGGCATTGTTTAATAGAAATGGACCAGGGATTTCCAGATACCTTCATAGTATGCCAGACTCCATTATAATTTAAGGCACTGATGGTGAACCTTTTAGAGCTTTCGGTGATGCAGACAGCCTGCTGCGGCATGCGTGCCCGTAGGTTTCCCACCCGAGTCTTAAGGAATGATTTATTCATGGGGAAAATATATGCATTGGGGAAAGATGGTGTAAATACTTTGAAAAGCTGAGTGACCACATATAGGCAAAGCAGTTTAGAGAAGCAGGGTGTATTTCACCCATGGTATTTGATGGTATGGGGTGATTAAGAGTTAATACAGAAGAGATATAGTAAATTTATATAGTCTTATCCCTGCTAGAGTTGCCAGGATTTTAGTATTGCTGGTGTCCAGGCTCATTGTTAAAAGGCCAAAGCTAGAGCAATATTTACAGAATGAAACTTGTAAGGATATACATTCCTGCTATATATATTATATATATGATATACATATGTATATATTTGATATATATATGTCTATGTCTCAAACTTCCTTTTACTAAAGGGCCTAATATAATTTAATAGATGCATAGCTCTTGTTCATAATCATCTTGTCCTACTGAGCCATAAGTTCAAATAGCAGTTTATTGAAAGGGGCAGGAAATAGAAGCTAAAATATTGTGTATCATACATTCCTGCTTACTCTCCATATTCATGTTTGTGTATGTGCAAGAGAAGGAGAAAAGTAAAGTGTGTGTGTGTGTGTGTGTGTGTGTGTGTGTGTGTGTGTATGCATGTGTTTCCTCCTTGGTTCTAGGTTCTGAGATAATGAAAATTCAATTATAGGACTTTTCTCCTCAACCTACCCCAATATGCTCTTCTTCTGTACTTTACTGCTGCCTTCATTTATCTGCCTACTTATTGGCACTTGCATTTTTTCTTGATTCAAATTTATTGGGTAAGTGTATGTTTTTCTATAAGGCTGTTGAACTGAGTTGCTTCTTTTAGCAGTTTCAAGTTTTGACTTTGAAACTTAATTATTCTACTTCAGAAATGAGTATTATAACAATGAAAACTTGAACACATAATGAGGATTTTTCCCTATGGACCACTTTATATTCCACGTGTCAAGATGTTGTCTATTGTAATTTGTCATGGACATATAATGTGAAAATAATATGCTTTTATCTATGCATATTTTTAGAGTATATATGTTTGGATATTCAGGAAGTAATGGAAAACATATATATGTATTCAGAAATGGTAAGAAATTGTAAATGCTCATGATTATAAGGAACCGAATATTCTGCATAGCTAATGCTATCCATGAAAGATAGCAACATTAACTGAGAATATAAATATTTCCTTTTTTTAAATATTTGGGACTCTAAACAGTTGTTGTCTAGAAATCTACCTGCTTTTATTCAAAGACCATCAACAAGGGGCTGGGGATTTAGCTCAGTGATTAGAGTGCTTGCATGGCAAGCAAAAGGGCCTGAGTTCGATTCCCAGCACCAAAAAAAAAAAAAAAAAAAGTATAAAGGGAGAAAGACCATCAACAATGGAATCATGCAGCAGAGAGTGAATAGGACATATATAACATCACAGAAATGATGAAATAAATCCTGAACATGGAATACTTTTAGGATTAGAGTAAGAAAGGAACGTTTTATCACGTCACTTTCCTAGAAGGTAAAGATCAGCAGCTTCTTTAATAAAGTGTTCTGACTGGCCTGAAGTTTGATTTTTGCCTGTCAGTAGCTTCTACTAAGTCAGACTATGGCCAAGTCTAGCTGCAGAAGCTGTCTTCTGGTTATTTGAATGTTGTAATCCTTTTCTCTTGAGAGATTTACTGTGTTCTCTTTCTGGAGGGCATTACCTGTCTGTTTGGTTAATCCCGACACACCCTTCAGAATGCAGCTTAAAAATTGCTTATTTGAAGAAGTTCTTCACTTTCATCGGAGAAGGATTCCCTCTTTATGCTCACAGCTTTCAATAAGTATATTTTATAACTCCTAACAAAATGGAAGTTAAGTATATATTGTGCTATCAATTTTTTACTGTTGTTTTACAGAAATATAAGATAATGAAAGCAGTGAAGATTTTGGACTTGTTTTGCTATCATCTGCTTCCCTCCATGCTTAATATAGTGACGACATATATAGTAATTGGTACTTGATACATACTTATTGATTGATTGAATGAGCAAATGCTTGGATAAGTATAACTTTACAGGTAAGTTCAAGGTCAAAACTATGGAGAGAAAAGAGGGTTTAGAATCCATTGTGGTTTAGATTATGAATGACCTTGAAAACTCTCATGTGCCCAGAGGCAGGACTTTTGGATGGTGATTATATCATGGGAGTACTGTATATAAATGTGTCGTTCAGAGGTGGAGCTTGGTAGGAAGAGGCGGGTCACTGGGAGTATGACTTGGAATCTCTCCCTTCCTGGCTCCTCCCTTCCCTGACTGCTTTCTGGCCACTATGATGTGAGTATCTTTTGTCCATGGCAGGACCTTCTCCCTTGCCTTTTGTGCATTGCAGCTGGATGACCTTGAACTGAAACTTATGAAACTATGAGCCAAAATAAACCTCTCCTTTAAGATGCAGGTGTCATGTTTTGTGTACCAGTGATAATAAAGTGACTAAGGCAGATTTTGGTACCAAAGAAGTTGAATTGTTGCTGTGAATGTTATTTGACTTAGTGGTTTAGGAGCCTTTGGAAGTGGTTCTTGGGAGTTTTGTAAATGCTGCTAGAGAAGCCCTAAAATGCTGTAAACCAATCTCAATGGGAGATTCTGCTCAGAGCTCAGGAGACCAGAATGTTCTTAAAAATGCAGATAAATCCAGGCTCAGGTTTCAGTTGGGAACAAGGAGTCCATTGGAAGTTGAATTTGAGATCATGTGTGTTATGATTTGTCTTCATTTCAATCATGTCCTGGGACTTTGCTAGAAACTGAGATTAATGGCAGTGGATTAATCTGCTGGAAGAAATTTCAAGGCAGTCCATTATTCAGGTTACAGCACATGTAGTGCTTGCTTCCTTTAGTGAAATTTAGGGTGAGAAGCAGGAGCAAAAAGCCAAGTTGAATGATTTGAAAAATTTCCTGGTGGCCAGAAAGGAAGTATCTGCACACCCATAAAGTTCAATCTGAGAAGAACTTGGTGGATGAAAAAAATTAGTGTTAAAAAAATTCCATGTATTTTGTATCAGGGCAACAGGAAAGATCCCTTGAGTGCATTTCAGAAATCTACAAGATCACACCCATGTCATGTTCAAAACTGCAAGTCTGAAAGACTTTGCTGTCATGTTCAAAAGTGCAAGTCTGAAAGACTTTGCTGTTAAGAATAGGTCTCCAGGGCATACAGCTTGAGAATAGTTGCCTAGGGGACATTGACTCCCTGGGATTCCTTTCACCGCGCTCTGCCATCCATGTATAGAGCCCTCTACAGCCATGTTGCAAGGGGACCTGGTACAGGTTGAGTTGGTTGCAGACCTTGGCATCATCCGTGTGGTCCTGGTTTTATGGACATGCAGAATGCAAGACTTGTAATGTCAAGGAGGCTTCCACCCAGATTTCTTAAGAAAATCGGGGAGGCCAGACCATGTGCCCCCGAGAGGGCACAGTGTGAAGCTGGAGAGACCATAGTTTAAAGTGCAGTGGAGACCCAGGGAAGTTGCAGAAGCCAAGAAATGGAACACTTGAGGAAAGTTATAGACCGTGAATAGAGCTGCCCCAAGAAAGAAGCCATTAGCACTGCAACTGCAAGGCCTTAAGGGTGAGGCCACCCAAGCCCTTTGGAGTTCATATCTTTGCCCCAGGTGTGGGGTACGGAGGTACAGTATTTAATGTTTGCCCTGCTGAGTTTTGGTATTGGTTAGATCTGCTTCCTTTCTATCCTGCTGTTACCCCCTTTTGAAACCTGGTGACATTTTACATTGGCAGTGTTTAACTTTTTTTTGATTTTTTAAGAGAAGCTCAAAGCTAAGTTTGCCTTGAGCCTCAGATTATAATTTGTATTTAGACTCTTCAGCAGTGCTGAAACTGTTACGACTTAGGCAACTCTTCTAGATGGACTAAATGTATTTTGCATAAAGAGATGTGCAAGATTTCTTTTGGGGACCAGGGGCAGAATGTTGTGATTTACATCAAGAAGGACCCCTAAAATTCTCACGTGCTCAGAGGTGGGGCTTCGGAAGGTGATTGGATCACGGGGCCCCTATAGCTGAATGTGCTGTTGGGAGCAGGACCTTGCTTGAAAAGGCGGGTCACTGGGAGTGTGACCTGGAAGGGTATATCTTCCTCTCTGCTCCTCCTTCTCTCTCTGCTTCCTGGTTACCATGATGTGAACAGCTTTCCTTTACACAGACTCTTCCACCATGCATTTTTATGGTGGAGCTGGCAACATTGGTCTGCAACTTTCTGAAACTGTGAGTCAAAATAAACCTTTCCTTCTTTAAGTTGCAGGTGTCAGGTATTATAGCCCATGGATGACAAAGTGAATGAGATAGAATAGGAGAGAAAAAGGAGCAGAAATAAGAAGGAAATAAACAGAAATACCAAAGTGGGAGAGGTTACAAGAGCTAAGAGTGAATGAAGATGTTTAGTCCTTGGAAAATAATTTAGAAAATGATATGATTATGAAAAGTGTGGAGCTTGGTGAGAAAGAGAAGAGAGTGGTGTTTGGCTTTTCAGCGTTAGCTGAATACTGTTACCTTGCTATTTGGAGTATTTGGGGAGAGTTTTCATCATCAAGCTAAGATTATATTCGTCATCTTTCTTTGTAGGTCCCTTAGGAGGCAAAATCCTTTTCTTGTCCACTCCCAAAAGTCCAAGAGATATGTAAATATGTTTGTGGGAAAGAAGGTGGAATTACCATCACAATTGGAAAAGAAACCAAGTGATGAAAATATTAAAAAGTTTTTTAAATGAAACAGAGCATTGGATTTGGGTTAAGATTTAGATAATAGCTTCATCTTTGGGGCCAGTTCTGGGTTGTTTAGGTCTTTGAAGATTGTAAGGTCTTTTGGGAGCTTTCTTTAAGAATGCTGATAAAAATTAGAAACGGGACTGTGGTTGGATTCAGTGAAAATAAGTACCAAAACGTTTAATCATTTTAAAATTGTGCCTTTGCTCATCTATTTTTTATTTGCTGTGCAAATTTGGGAAAGTGCATGTACTTCTTTAAATTTTAGTTTCTTCTTATGTAAAATTGAACAACCCATATGTCACAGTAAAAGGCTGGTGTGGTTTTTTTAAGTATGTAGTTTATTCTACAGGAAAAAAAAATGTTTTGTAATCAAGTGCTGTAGAATTAGTAATGACTGCTATTATGATATTAATTTATCTTATCCACATACTTATATAACACTTTTTAAGGTAGAAGAAGCCTATAGATTAATATCTTTTTAGTATTTATCCCAAGGCACTAAGACTTGCTGACCAATACTTTAATGTTCTTTTCACTGACCCTCATTTATTTGAAGTGGTTATGCTCATTAAGCATTGAGAATTTATTACAGCTGTGCTGAGGCAGGGGCACCTAGGCCAACTGACTGGCTAGGACTAAAAATACTCAACCAACTTCTGTGTTGCTGGAAGTTTTTTCTGGATTCTGATTCCTGCTTGTCAGTCAAATGGTAATTTTTGTCTTTAGGGAACAGAATTATTTGATAACTCCCATTCCCTTACTCCTGCTCATTTTTGTCAGTCAGAAAGCAAAAGAAGAAAAAATATTTGTAATACATTTAAAAGTTACAGTGACGCTTTTAGGAATTTCACTGGTGTTGTTAAATAACATCTGTCCCTTTAACTTGATAGTTGTCTCATATTTTTGCACTTCTAGCAGCATTCCCTGGGGACTGCAATTCTTAGAAACAAATTATTATATTTTTACTTTTTTCTTAGATGCTGGGTTTCCTCCACAGAATGTAATTAGATAAGCTCTTTCCCATGAGTGTAACTATGAGGACAGATACACAAGATTAAGCACAGTTTGCATAAGCTTCATTTGGGATGTTAAACTCAGTGCTCTCAGTCCTGACCTTAGTGTAACTGTGTGTGTGTGTGTGTGTGTGTGTGTGTGTGTGTGTGTGTGTGTGTAGGGTTGAAGACTGCAAGAAGAGGGGGGCCAGAACAAAGACAAGGGAAGGAAACACTTCTAGATCATATGTGACTTTTTGGTTCGTTTCTTTTGTTTGGTTTCCTTGTGCTGCAGACTTCATGCTAGGTACTTGCTCTGCCACTGAACTCTATCCTTGGTGTGCAGTATCTGATTATCTTACCACCTTCGCTAACCAGTTATCCTCAGGTATTAGGTCAGTTTCAGTCCCAACCATGAATATCTGTGTCTGTGGTCACCATGATAGCCCTAGTAGTGGGCATAAGGGGTGAACAACACTGAGGAACAACAGATAAGCCAGTGGAGAGGCAAGGTGACTTTTGAGGAGTTTCCTTTCTTCCCAGAGCCTTTTTCCTCATGTGTAAAGTAATAATAATTGTAATTACTCAGTGGGGTTGTTTAAAGTTTGGATATGATAATATGTGTAAAATGCAAGAACTTCCTCAGTGTTCAGTGTCTGTCATGCATGAAAAGGGTTTTAGAATGGAGTGTGTACATATGAAGGGCATGGCAGCAAGCCTGGGCTCTGGAAAGTGGGAAGGGCTCAGTGAAGTGTCTGGAATGCAGACGCAGTGCAGGGGCTGCCATTTGGGGCCCAGTGTTTTACCTCTATAAAGAGAAGGGGTGAGTAAAGGATTGTAGAGAAAAGGGGAAATTTGGATGTTGTGATGAAAAACAATGTAAGGATTAAAAATTTCTTAAGATTCCTTTGAAAGTCTCAGGTGTACCTTTCAGATAATTCCCACAAGACTCGTGTTCCCAAGAACAAGGTTCTGAGCAGGTTCTGAGCATGCAGAGAGAGCTCTCCCTTTAATGTTGAGTCCTAGAACAGGTATTCAAAATGGTCAGTAACATATGCAATCTCCCAGAAACAGTGAAATAGCTGTTTCTTCATTGAGCAGGATTGGAACCGTGTAGAGGAATATTTTTTTCTATCAGTGAAAGCCAGTATAAGCTGGACAAAGGTGGAATATTCCTGTATCTCAGCAGGTTAAGACAAGAGGATCACAAGTTGGAGACCAGCCTTGGTAACTAATCAGACATTGTCTCAAAATAAAATATTCAAAGAAAAGATCTTGGGCCATAGCCGAGTATGAAAGTTTTTCTGTTCAATCCCCAGTGCCACACAAAAAAGCCAATATGAAAATATTAGTTTATTGATTTCAGTAAATATAGTGTTGCCATTAGGTTAACAAATAGATCAGAGACCTAAAAAATCTTGTCAGAGTTCATAGAACTAATAATTGACAGAGCTAGAAGTCCGTCCTGTCTGGCCTGTTTCATAATTACCTCATTGAAATGTTTGATATTTTCAGAATATATATTTAAAAGTCATCCAACAAAATTTCCTTTGTCTTTGGCCAATCTCATATTCTGGTTCCAAGTTTATTCACATGTATAGTCACTGTGTAGGCATCTGAGCTACACCTTGAGACACATTTGTAACTCTTCTCTCCAAGTCCTGAATCAGGCTTTTATAAACTTCCTTTCCACATAATTGTTTTGATTCCACCCAATCATGGTCAGCAAATGGGATGCTTTAGTACCATTAAATTTTTATTCTTAATAAATAATAGATAGGCTTTGTTGTCATAAGACAGGAAAACAATAGTTCATACAAGTGCATTTAACAGTAAATATTTTTAAAAACTTAGTTGAAAGATTTTCATTGAAACATCTGTTAAACAGTTTTCAAGAATTTGGTCTCAATTTAGGAATAAAGTAGCATAAAATACTATTCTTGGAGTAAATTATTTTTATAAAGACACAATATGAAGGCTTGAGAACCATAAGACCAAGTATATTTTACTCTGTTTTTTAGTTCAAGAAAATTCGATTTCACTTTTTCACCATATGGTACACATGAAGTGTACCAGCTGATAAAACTTACTTCTTATTTATCATCCATGCCTTAGGGAGGGTAAATGATGAGTCCCAAGGAAAAGAGGGAAACACATGGCATATAATGTAATGCCATTTCAAACAATGTGAAACTCCAAAAATATATTGTGAAGTAGATTATCTTACTTAATTTCAAATTCTTACTCAAAAAAAGGAATTATTTTTACATTAATATTATTTTATATTAAGCATAATCTCATTTTAAGCTTGTTTTCCTTAAGTTGTTTATTATCTCAGACATGTAAAATTGGTGCTGTATCCTGGCTGAATAATGGTTTTTCATAAACAACATGTTGAACCCTTTATTTACTTTCTTAGTATAGTATAACACTAAAGTCAGTTTTCTTAGTGTAGTATAATACACATAAGGAGAAGAAAAATATTTTGGAAAGATTGCAGAACACTGAATAATCTTGATCATTATGTTAATGTGATAAAATAGGTTACACATTTATTCTCACTTCCTCCTTGCCCTAGATAGATATTCTCACAAATAACTTGTACATATAATGAATTAAAAAAAATTTTAGACTCTGGTATATAAACCTTTGAGATTTCAAACCAGATCATGTTCTTCCTTTGCGACACTTAATATCTCTCCAAAGAGATGAAATTCAAGTGCCCATTGTAGTTTAGTAAGCTTAATCTCACACATAGATTTCATATAGCAGATATTTGAGGTAGATTAGAAAAGACAGTAATGTACAGTTAGAAAAAATGGCTATAAAGTTTTTCTGTAGTCATGTTTGATTTTCTTCTACCACATTAAGATTCTAAAGTCTCACAGACACCACACCAACTGAATATTAAGGATTTGCTCCTGTATAGCAGTGACTTCTGTTAGGATTATGGTACAAACTAGGAAATCCTTTACTGTAGCTTTTACTTTGCAATAATTCCAGTTTTCTATATTCCATGTATGTAAAAGAAAGCATGTATTTTGATATTAATAAATACCTAAAATGAAATGGAGAAACCCTAATTTAATTATTACTGCATTAAAAATAATAATATTTACAAGGCACGATTGAGATATATGGGTGAATATTTAAATAAAACATTTATTGCAATAAAAATACATTACCATTAATTATCCTCAAAATAATCCCCCATGCTTTGAACTCTCTTTCCAATCATTCTTTTTTTTTTTGGTGGTGCCAGGGATCGAACTCAGGCCCTTGTGCTTACAAGGCAAGCACTGTAATCACTGAGCTAAATCCCCAGCCCCCTTTCCAATCATTCTTGTAACATTCTGAAGCAGTTCTGGAAGTCCTCTAATGTGAGTGTATTTATAAGGTGTCTCATCCACTGAGTCCCATCCACTAGAAAGGCAAGCCTAGAAGAACATTATAGTGTGTCCTCAGGCACCTTACTCACTGGACTTGGTACCACTGTACTTCTGGCTCTTCCCCAAAGCCAAAATTACCATGCAAAGTAAACCCTTAACTGATTCAAGACATAAAGATAGACCTGAGAGAGCTATTAAAGACACTCATGAAAAAGAGTTTCCAGAACTGCTTCAGAAAGTGGCAGGATTGAGTACATAAGTGTACTTGAAGCAAGTGGGAAATATACTGAGGGGGATTAATGGCACTGTGTCTTTCACTGTAATAATATTAAAACATTAAATATTCACCATACTTTTTTTTATATCATAGTTTGTATTTCCAGTTTAATCAGGTAAACTGAATCTTGGAGTAGCAATTCCAAGAGAGTAGCAGGAGACTGTGCCAAGTTTTCGTCCTTTCCCCATCAAACCTCACTCGTCTCCATCTTTTGGTGTGTATGGGGACATATTAAGAGTTTGTGAAGAGTGACTACTATGAAGTTAAGATTGCACAGAAGGTCAGATTTAATTGTCGTGCGAATAAGTCATGGGTAAGTCATGGATGGTTAGTGTGTTCAGGTGCTCTACTGTGTGTATGTCTTCCCACCCGTCTCTCCCTCCTTCCCCCATCCCTTCCTCTCCTCTCATCTGTCAGTCTGTCCTTCCTTCCAAGATTTGTGAAAGAAGGGCTTAATTATAAAAAGTTGTAGTTGAAACACACTGATAGGAAATATGCCTTTCCTGTTATCACACTAATTGAGGATATTGTTTTTCTTTTCTAGCTTTGTGCTGATGTCTTACTATTTTAATTTTACTTAGACTTAATTTCAGTGATCGTTAAGTGTTCATAAGTGACCAAAATATTTTCTATGAAATTGAAATTTAATTATTTAATGATGCATTACTTTCATGTTAAAACAGTACCAGAGTTCTGTTTTTAATAACTTTATCTGATTAAATAATTCTATTTGAAGGATATACTAGTTTAAAATGAATTTTAAACTCATGGGGTCTCTAAGCATGAATTTGTAAGTGAAGCGGAGAGAGTCATCTCTGTGGATAATTAAAATTTAATGAGCTATCACTCCTTGAGTGGATTCATGTTAAAATAAGTGAATGAATTGAGATTATCATTGATGATTACTATTATTCTTCATTACAGCTTTTCTAAATAAAAATAAATACATAAAAATACTCTAATTATCTTTATAATTCTGTCAAAAATCTACCAAGATTTTACACTTCGAATGTATTCTGTTTAATGAGGTTAGCCATAATACATAGGTAGAGACTGTCTTACCTTCCTTTTGGTAAAGTATGCCGTGCTTTGTAAGGGAAACGGGGAGTAGACCAAAGCTGACTAGAAGGAGTTTAAACTTTATTAGAGAAATTCCCCCGGGAACAGTCTCAAGGATGGGGATACAGAAAGAGAAAACCAGATAAAGAAAGGCACCAAATGGCCTTGGGACTTGCACCAAAAGACCAGAGTGAAAGCTAACAGGCAGAATTCAGAGAAACCAGGTACACAAAGCCAAAGCGCCAAGATAGCTGTCCCTCCTCCTGGCCAGCAGAATGCAGAGGACGCAGAGGGGAGGAGTAGAGTGCTGACTAACTTTGGGGGAAGCTCTTATTCAGTATGTACTCACACCTACACGTGCACGAACACACATACATGTGTACATATACATATGAATTCACTGTAGGGTCACTATATTATCCACTCTAGAGTCACTCTAGCACTACAGTAGATATCCACACACCACCTTAAACTCTAAGCTGACCAACGAGGAAGGCAGCCCCTTGCCAATCAGCTGCTCACTTTACAGATAAGGCCCTGGCAAGGTCAGGTAAATAGAAAGAAGACCACTGGAAGACATGACATAGGGAGAGGTGCCTGGAAGCCGATTGAGTTAAGGCAAGTTCCCAGCAGGGCAGGGGGAAGGGGCTCTGGCCCCAGTATGAGAGGCCAGAATGAGTGCCCACAGGCATCCAGCTTTCCCATGGCCCCGCTCTGATTCTAATCAAGTAGGCTTCTACCCTCTCCTTTTCATCCTTTCCAATAAAGTCTCTTCCTTTCTAAAATTCTGTGTCTTTAGTGCATTACTGACATGGAGTTTTTGATCCTGGGGAGCCGTTCACTCCCGTAGAGCAGTGGGGCTGGTTTCCTGGAGGTGGGAGCTTTATTAATTTTAAAGAAGCCAATCAATTTTTTATGATTATAACCACCTGTTTTCTTTGAAGGAAAGATAAACTTGCTTATATTGTTGTTTTTAGTAAACAATAAAGTAACAAATGTGCATTATATAATTTTCAAGACGTGTTTAGAATTAGACATTTTCTGATTTTCTGCTTCTGACAGATCTTTATTGTTACAAGTTATTTAAGATATACATGAAGTACTATATGTAATTTATTTTGCCAATGTGGAATATTTAATACATCAGTACATTTTCAGAAGCAACTAATTGAAATTCAAATTTAACTAAGGTGCTTAAACAAATAAAAACAAACTATTGCCTCTACCTAAGTTTCAGTAGGATACCAGCTTAAAGTATGGAAAGATTGAAGCTCTAGGTTTTGAAATGTTTCTGAATCTCTTTTCTTTTATCTCCTGTGTGAGATTTATTCTCTGTAAAATCTCTCCGTGTGTCAGAAAGCATGATCATCAGTTGATTTAGGTTTGTGTCCTTCTTTTTTTTTAATTTTTTTATTATTTTTACCAAGAACATGTATTGGTACATTGTATACATAATGATCATAATCAACATGGTTATTTTGTACCTGTACATGATACATCTTGGTTTTCCCCCCTCTTCCCCCTTTCCCCTCCCCTCCCTTCCATTCACCCACCCCTCCCTATTTGCAACAAGTGTAGCTACACTTTACCATTTTTTCTCCTTTCATCTTACTTTCCTTTTAACCTTCTTCTTTATCCCCCTTTTCCCTATCTAGTTCTCTCTTTTGAATACTATCTCTCTTTTTTCTTCTTAAATGTATCTGCTCGAAAAAATTGTCTTTTCTGGGAATCATACGAAAATTTCTCAGTAGGACTTCATCCATTTTTGTTACATGCATAACTCTTGAAATACTCAAAGGGAGGAGGATGAAGAATGCATAGTACTTAGCTCAGTGGTTAGAGTGCTTGCCTAAGTGGTTAGAGTTCGATCCCCAGCACCAAAAAAAAAAAAAAATTCATATACTGCATTCACAATTCTATGATTGAGAGTTTCTATCATAACCACACAGAATGAAATAAGCTTTTCATTGAAGAAAGACCTAAAATTTACAAGGAGTGTTAATATTTTGATTTTTGATAGAAATGGCCAAATTATTCTTTTTAAGTTATTTACACTGCAAGAAAATGATGAAATAATCACTAACAGCACATCACTTCAATTATTTGTATTTGGTGAGGTAAATTTAGACTTACATTTAGTTTATTTTGTATTTTTCTTCGATATTAGTATGCTATTATATGTTTTCACTTATTGGTCATTTGTATTTCTTCTATCAATGTTGCTTATTTTGTATTAAGATATTTGTCTTTTTTCCATTTGTTTGTAGGAAACATTACGTACTGTGGACGTTAATTCTCTCTTATGTAGGTGGTGCATATGTTCTGTAGTCTGTATTATATTTTTCAGCTTAATGACACAGTATTGTTCTTAGCTTCTGATTATTACATTATTCCACAGGGAGGGTTCTCTCTTACTGAGATTATTAAAATTATTTCGAACATTTCTCCTAAAATTTTTGAAAATTAAAAAAAATACTTATTTTATATTAGTATCTGTACCAGGTAAAAACAGAAGAGTTACGTGTGACATATTGTCATACATGCTTCAATAGATAAGAGGGAAGTAAATATATGTTGATTGATACTAGAGAGAAGATTAAGGTTTCCTGTAGGAAGGTGTCACATTTTTACTACCTAATCACATTCATCATTGGGGAGGGTCCTTTCTCATCAGTGTCATCTGTAATCCAATTTCTTCCACCTGCTATGGTTTGAGTGCCCTCTCCAAAACTCATGTTGATATTTAATTGCTATTGCAGCGGTTTTAGGAGATGATTAGGTCCTGTGGATACCACCTCCTTGAATAGATTAATACTGTCATCAGGAATCGGTTAGTTATTTCATAAATGGCTTTGTTAAGAGAGAGCTCTTTCAGGTAGGCATGTGTGTGCCTGTATATTCTCTTGCTCCTGCTCTAACTCTGCCAGACCTGTGCTCATGTGCCCATCTGGTGAGTTATGATGTGGCAAGCAGGCTCCTGCCAGGAGCTAGCACTGTGTTTTTAGACTTACCAAAGTCCAGACCTGAGAGTCAATTAAAACAATTATTGTTGTAATTTGCCTAGTCAGTGGAATTCTGTCCTCAGAAATGCACTAAGAAACCACATTTTTTTCTAGCCTCTTGAAAATATTTATTTTTGTTCTGAGATTAAACTCATCCTAGCCACATGGTGCCAGGTATCACATCTTCATTGGATGGTGTCCTAAGTAGAAAGGGAGGAGATGTAGGTGGTGGGGGACTTTCTTTTTCCCCATATGGCTATCTCTTTTATCAGGGAGGAGACTCTCTCCCTGTGTATGTGTCAGCACATATACCCTTATATTTCTTTGGCCAGAATAGAGTCTCCAAGCCAGATCCCCAAACCAATCTTAGACGTAGATGGTAAGATTCCTATAATTGACTTAAGTCATTTATTATTTATCCTCTAGAGCTGGGGCATTGCCATATGAGCACATTTATTAGCAAGAAAAATATGAAAAAATGGTTGAAGAATGGGCAAGTAGTAGTCTGTTTGGTCAAATATCTAAGTAGTGTATTTTAAATTTACAAAAGAATTTTAATATATTAGCTTTTTGGGCTCGGAATATATTTATGTAAGGAGAGCTTTTCTCCCAGTTTTTCAAATGAGAAAACTGAGATTTTAAAAATGACATGATTCATCAAGAAATCAAATAACAGCAAATGTTGACAAGGCTATGGTGGAAAAGGAACTCAGAGTCTATATTCTTGGTAGGAATATAAACTGCTACAACCAGTATGGAAACCAGTAAGGAGATTTTTCCAAAAACTAAAACTAGAAATTCCATTCAACCCAGCTATTCCCCTTCTAGGTATCTTCCCAAAAGAGTTAAAGACATATTACAGTGATACATGCATACCTGTGTTTATAGCAACAGAATTCTTAATAGCAAAACATTGGAAGTGACCTCTACGTCCATCAGCAAATGCATAGATAAAGAAAATTTGGTATTCACACATAATGGAATACTACTTTGCCATAAAGAAAGAAAATCTTGAGCAATTTGTAGGAAAATGGATGCATCTTGAGACCATTATGTTAAGTGAAATAAATCAGACACACAGCTTAAACATTGCATTGTTGCTCTTAAATGAGAAACCCAAAACATAAATAATTGTAGAGCAAAATAAAAGATAGATAATAGGAAATAGGGAGATAAGTCCTTTGCAAAAGGGAAGAGGTCCAAGAGATGTAGGGAGTGGAGAGGGAGAGGAAGGAAAGGGAATGAAAAAAGAAGACATGTTATATACATGTACTAACTTCCCACAAGGAATGTACTCATTGTGTACTGCAAATGTACTAATAAAAAATGAGGCGATTTACTTAATATAAGACAGTAAAGGGGAATAGCTGGGTTAAATGGAACCTCTAGTCCTAGTTTTTTTGAGGAATCTCCACACTGATTTCCACAGTGGTTGCACCAGTCTACATTCCCACCAACAATGGAAAAGGGTTTCTTTTACACAGCCCCTCCAGCATTTGTTATTGGCTGGTTTGTTGATAATAGCCATTCTTTGTGGAGTGAGGTAGAATCTCAGGGTTGTTTTAATTTGCATTTCTCAAATGACCCGTGGTGTTGAACATTAGTTCTTACGTTCATTTGATGTTGCTCCTTCTTCATCTGAGAAGTGTATGTTCATTTCAGCTGCCCATTTTTTAGATTAGGTCTTTAAATTTTGGGGGTCTGATGTTTTGGGGTTCTTTACATATTCGAGATATCAGTCGTCTGTCAGAGGAACAGCTAACGATAAGCTTGAGATATTTCTAGGTAAATTGTTGCACCTCGAGACCATACTCTTAAGTGAAATAAATCAGACACACATGTTTACATGCCGCATTGTTTCTCCGGTGTGAGAAAAAGTGTAAATAAGGACTAAAATGTATTATATTGTGAAAGGGAAGAAATTGTTCAAATGGGAAGGGGAATAAGAGAGGAGGAGGGGGAAAGGAATGAAGAGACAAGAGAAAAAAGAATAGAAGAAAAAATGGAAACAAAGCTTTTGTAGATAAGGAAGAAGGAGGGATTGAAGGAAGGGGAGGGCAGTGGGAAAAAAGTAGCAAGCTATATCTTGTAAGGGTACAGATTCTCTGTGATGAATGTTATCCTTATATAGATCTAAAATGTACCATTAAAATAAAAATTTTTTTAAAGTTAAAAAAGAAATAAAAGATAAGAAGCTGGGTGCAGTGGCACATGCTGTAGTCCTTGTTGTTTGAGAGCCTGAGGCAGGGGATGGCAGTTTCAAGGCAAGCATGGAAAATGTAGGTAGGCCTTGTCTCAAAATAAAATTTTAAAAAGGGATCAAGTGGTGGCTTGATTATAGATTTTTAGGCCCTGTGTTCAGTCCACAGTAGTGAAACAAAACAAAACAAAGCAAAACAACACAACATGAATCATGAGGGAATTTAATCAAGCTTTCTGATTTCTAATCCAGTACTTATTTGCTATATAATGTCTATCATTTGAACAACAAATATGTCTTTAATAAGAATGCAGGAATAATTTTACATACATAGATGAAACATCATCACCAGAGTTCTTATTTCTTTTTTTATTTCCCTTTTTTTCCTTTGGAGTTGCTAATCACTATAGAGTGGTCTCTTGTTACACAGAAATGTCAGCCACATAGCAAAGTACAGTAAGTCATTTCTCATATAAAGGAAACCTGCAATTATTAAAATAAGCGAGTGGAACATTTTCACAAATGTATTCAGGGCAAGTGGAAAATATGAACTGAGTGGTTTCATGAATGGTTTCCATTCCTGTAGGAGTGAGATACAAGGCAAAGATACCTTGTGCATAATTTCACTTAGATCTAAAGTATGCAGGAAAGCTTTTACTGCTCTTTGCTTCTCATAGATTTAAGATGTTGCCAGTTTGTGTTTTTGTTGTCTCTTTTTAAAGATTTTTTTTTCTAAGTAGAACAGACACAGTTTTGTTTATAGAATTTCTTCCAAATACTCTTCTCTTTTATGGAATATTATTCAGTTGCTTTATTGTCTGTTGGAGGAATTCATTCCAAAGCAATCCTGACATTTCACATAGAAAGCACTTCAGCCTTCAGTGTGCTCACTCTTGTTTCAAATGATAATGCAGTACTAAGAACATTAATATCTGAGGATCGCTTCTGTTGACAGCCAGTCTGACATTTTGGTTTAGAGAAACTTAAGTGTGAAAACAGAAGTGCTACATTTGTTGCATTATGAATATTCTAAGTACCTAAGGTAATAAAAGATGATCTGTACAGATCCTTATTTTACTAAAGTTGTTTGTTTTTATTTAAAACTTCCTTATTCAGTAGTCATGCTGATTTGCAATGATGGTAACTTATATTGCAGTTGATTTTTGTGGCTGTTCTTGAATATCTAATAAAGGATGAAGAGGAAAGTCACTTTCCTATTATTTATATGATATAAAATAAGCTATTTTTGTTGGTAGTGTGTATTTTAGTTTGTTTTTCACTTAGAAGTAAATAAATTAGCTTTTCAGATATTTCAAATATAGTAAGTTATCTTTTAAAACTTCTTTATAAGTAGTAAGCCTTCCATTATTTGTCTGTTTTTCTATCTTTGGAAATTCTCTCTGCTTATATATATATGTTCTTAGTATTTCATCCATTTTGTGAACAGGAAGAGGATGCAATTATATGAAGAGGTAAATGAGTTTTGAAGTATCTTTAATAAATTGAGAAATGATTCATATGCATGGATTTTAAAAGTCTGACAAATTGTAGAGATTAGCTGAAGTTCCGAAAGAATTTTATGAAAAATTTCAGTTGAGTATGCTTTGGACTGGAAATTATATATATTACAGTATAAATAAAAATGATGAAGACATCCACATAAATGTTAACATTTTATAATATTCCACTTATATAATAATAACACTGTATGTATCTGCCTTGGACAATTAACTGTCTTCTCTGGCTTTAGTTTTTCATCTGTGAAATTACCCACTGACCATGCAGGTCATAAATTCAGATGCCTTATGAGGGGCAAGAGTGGTTTGGAAGGGCAGGGACTTTTTGTAACTGGAGAGTTCCTGATCTGTTCAGGATTGTCTTTCTCCCTTTCTCTGCGCCCGATTTCCTCCTTTCCTGTCATTCCCAGCCCCCCCCCTTCCCTCCCTCCTTCCCTGGCTCCATCCTTCCCTTTGATTTTTGCTCTCTCCTTCCCTCTTTTCTTCCATCCACATTCCCCACCCTCCTTCCTTCTGTCTCTCCTTCCTTTCCAACTTAAACATTCTGGCTCCAGTAATATGTGTTTGGGAACTGAATTTAACCAGCGGGACTCCAGATTGCAGCTTGTGAGCTGAGCAAAAGCTAAGATTGCATTTACCTTTATTTGCTCTGAAGAAAAAATAGAGTATTGCATCCACCTTTAAAGGATCAATTTTTTCTTACAATCTCATGAGAATCATTTCTTTTTTCTAAAGTTACTTCTGTAGTTCTTATCCCCCTTACAATTTGGCAATGCAGTTGGGCCAAGATTCTTAGTACTACCTAAAAATTATTGAGGAGTTACTATTTTGATAATGAAATGCATATATATATATGTATAATATATATTTAAATATATGTATGTACATATATTCATGCACAGACACATATACTCTACACACATTTTCGTTTCCTGAAGACTATTATTACTGTCTGTGAAGTTATTGATGTACAAGTTTCTAAATTAAAAAATGAACCCTTATCTATGGGTCTGAAGAAAATCAGATTTTAGAGATCCAGTGAAGGAGAAATCTGTTGTTATGTGAAGAATTGGCTTATTTCATTGCGTGGCTCTTTACTTTTACTTTGGTTGGTTAAATTTTTCAACTTTAAGGATCAGTAAATCAAGCTGACTTAATTTTGTATTATGTATGTACTTAGTCTTAATCCCCCAAAGCATAGATTCATTTAACACAGAATTTTCTCTCACAATTCGTGGTTCTCCTTGTGTTATCTAGTTCTAGTAGTTATGAATTTTGAAAAGTTAAACTTGTATACTTAGAACTACTCAGAAAAAAATCAATTACAGCTTATCCTAGGCTCAGCAGACATTGTACAAGTCTACTAATGTTCAAGTTGAAGATTATACTGGATTCTTAAATTATGTTCAGTCTTATATCTACAAGACAATGGTTAATTTTGGCTTATTCAGTCTACCCTTGAGAGTCTTCGGAAGTTTTGTGTTCTCCAGACTTCATTAGGGCAGGGGTCTTTCCTCCTCCCACTGCAGTATAGCAATGGTAGACTAGCTATTCTGAATATTTTGAGAAGCGTTTGGGACATCACAGTTGCTCAACAAATATATTTGGTAATAATTATTGACGTACCTTTTGGGAAACAACTTAGGATTCTGATTATAAAGCAGTTTTTCTTAGGAAGAGCGAATACTACTTTAGGGAACATGGTGGACTGATATGGTCAGCTTGAGCAGGGATGCCCAGCTGGACAGAGTTGATGTGGTTTTGGGCATAGAAGAGCCACCTGAGGATTGTTGCTGACACATCATAAAGGAGAATGGGAGCAGAAGTTAGTTGCTGGCTGTTTTCCAGGAGAAGCTCTGTTGTGGCTGGTTCTCCCAAAGGGGACTCGGCTGTCCTAGTTGAAGAAGGAGCTTGGGGGCTTGCTGTCATCGAGGATGGCTGCTTTTGCTTCGGGGGAGCTGTAGTCTTCATCTCTGCTGCGAGCATCGTATCCTGGTTCCAGTAAAGATTTCTTCAGCCATCCTCTGCAGACACAGATGTACAAGGGACATTGCTGGGGGCTCCCAGCCCTTTATTGGATCTTTTGTGTCTTCAGTGCATGAATGGACATTCAGTGCTCTTACTTGGCTTATGGGTGAAAGCTGTAACTTGTAAATATCCTGTATTAAATCTGCTCTCTTGCAAGCCATTGGCTCTAGAAAGGTATCTAATACAGGAGAAATATAATAGGGAAATTAAAAACATTTTCTTAATAGGGTTTTGAACTATAGGCTGAACATTTTATTTTCCATTCTTGCAAGAGTAATCACCAGGGGAGCTCTAGAAAATTGAGAGTTTCATTTAATTACAGTTTTCAAGGAAAAGGTAAATGAATAAATTAGACATTGAATTAGGTTTGAAATAGATATGTTAACCAAAGATACCCTTACTGTATCTATCCTACAGTTATTGAACTAGGAAATCAATGAGTTATTAATTATATATACTCATTAATGTCTCAATAATTATGGGATTATTTTATGTGACACAGGTCCTGTACTTGCCATGAAGATACATACCACATGTACGTGTGTGTGTGTGTGCGTGCATGCATATGTGACACAGATTGACACAGGTCATATGATTTTTATATTTTTAGAGAAATTCCACATGGATATTTGTCTGCACTGCAAGTTGATCAATTCTATTTTTCATATTTTATCCCTAACCCTCTACCCAACTGAAGGTCATTTATTTATTTATTTATTTATATTTTTGGCACTAGGGATTGAACACAGGGCCTTGCACTAGGTAGGCAAGAACTCGTAACCACTGAGCTAAATCCCCAGCCCCAGGTTATTTAAATTTTGATTATGTCTATAAATAGTATATTCCAAATGCCATTTCTAAGTTATTTGATATGTCATTTTGAGTTACAAAATGTTACTATGTATGAAAAATGCCTGTTTTAAAACAAGCACTAACTCATATTTAAATTGTTTTGTCTTCATTACTTGGTTGTAGAGTGGAACATTGACTAGTAATTTGCATCAGTTCTTTACTGCTGCATAGGAAAAAATTCCTACTTAGTAGCTTAAAAGAACAATTATTGGTATTGCTCATGGATTCTTAGTTTTAGCAGAAATGATGGCTTCTGCTTGGGTGGCTTAGGTTGGAGGTAAGTGATCCACTTTCAAAATAGTCATGTAACGGGTGGATTGGTGCTGACTGTTGGCTGGAAGCTCAGCTGGGGTTGTGAGTAGGGGTCCTGGTAGACCCTTCATTAGCT
This sequence comes from Hystrix cristata, assembly GCA_004026905.1. NCBI lineage: Eukaryota > Metazoa > Chordata > Mammalia > Rodentia > Hystricidae > Hystrix > Hystrix cristata. Next base: position 69,679 of record PVJO010005993.1, on the reverse strand, counting down.
GCTTAGATTTCCTTACAGCATAGTTGTTTGTGTTCAGTAGTGTGCAGATGGAACAAGGTATAAACTCTTGGCATTTTTATGACCAGGCCTTGGAAGTCACATAGCCTCATTTAACCTGTACTCTGTTGGTTAAGGTTTTCACAAAAGCCTGCCCAGGTACATGGGGACAGGACATAGCCCCCTTTCCTTCAGTATTCTTTGTGTTTATAATTAAGATATTTCAACAGGAGGGAGGCAGTTATTTAAACATATTTTTTCTATATCAGTAATATTAGCATCATTTGGGAGATAATTAGAAATGCAATTTCCGCTGAGTCAGAAAATGTGAAAGGGCTGCCCAGTAATCTGTCAAGCCCTCGAGGTGTTCCTCCTGTAATCTCACATTTAAAATAACTGTTTAAATAGTTCAAACACATTTATTTCTCTTTCTTGAATTTCTGAGACATTCACAAGAATACTAGGGGTAGAGATATAGCTGCTTTACCTAGGTAAAATTGAGTGGAAGTTAATAAGTATGTTTTTCCTCCAGTGTTGTATAAGCTAACAACACAGAGAAGACTTATCCATTTATCAGATTACCTCTGGTTTTTAGGAGAAATTTTAAAAATTTCCTTATATTACATGGACTTGTTATTGAAAAAATCAAATCTGTATATAAATTTGTAATAATTGCTTCCATATGGTAACATTTTCTCTGCTATATCATCAAATATTTGTTATCATTGGAATGGCTTTCCTAATATGATGGCACTTCAACAGAAAAAAGTAATTCTCTGAAGTAATTCTCTGGAATAATACTATAAGAAAATGAGTTAGTATTTAACTCAACAACTAATAACTATTAATTCTAGGCCGTTTCAAATATATTGTCCCAATTTTCACAGTAACCATGAAATGGTTACTATTTCCCTTCACTTTATTGAATGGTATATCAACACAAAAAAGAAATGTTAATAAGTTGCCACAGCAGGTTGGTGGAACTAGGAGCATCTTAGGTCCGGTGTTATATTTGGGTCAGTGGTTCTTGTAGTCTGGTATCTGGATGAGCAATATCTGCGTGGTCTGGGGTTGTATTTGAGATGCCAGTCCCTTGGCTCTATTCCAGACCTATGGAAGCTGCAGCTTTAGGGAGGATGACCTAGCAATCTGTTTGAATAAACTGTTGTGGTTGTTTTGAGAACTCTGGTTTGAAAACCGTTCATTGAGGTTCCAGACAAGATTCTATTATTTACTTTCTTGAGGAATTTTGTATAAATCATTGACTATTTGAAGTGAGATTCTTCATCCTTAAAAGGAGGATTATACTAATCCCTGCGTGTTAGGTGATTGTGAAAATAATGAGGTAATACACGAGGCAGTTTTGTGAGTTACAAAGTAGTCTTAAGTACTTGGTTTTTATCATAGCAGACTGAGAAGGTGACTAAAATTTTTACCATATGTATGGTTTTAGGATTATGATAATATTTTAGAAAGTTTTTGTATTAGTTTCCAAATCAGCAGCTTCTATTGATCAATACTGATTAGCATGTCATTGTAGCTTGCTGTCTAACATGCCAGGCTTGAATTTTGTGAAGATACAGGATGTAGATGAGTGGAAAATATCTTCAAGAGTACCTTCTTTGGAAAGGAATCTCCATAAGTATGTAGCCCTGGCAGAACTTGAGACGGTTCATGGGAGAGGAGAGTAGAAATAGAGTTTGCTTGAAAAATACTATTGCCATTCTTTTCATTCTAATTCTTATTCTTTGTGCATAGGATCCCAATTTGTCTTTTGTTTGTGGTTCAGATAACTCTATCATCAGGGTGAATAAGTAACCTGGACATTTGGGGAAGATTGCAAGCAAGCTTTGGGTCACTTAAGAATAGTTTCATAGCTGGGCTTGGTGGCACATGCCTGTAATTCTAGTGCTCTGGGAGGCTGAAACAGGATGATCACAAATTTGAGCCCAATCCGAGCAACTTAGTGACTTACTGAGGCTGCATCTCAAAATAAAAATATAAAAATAAAAATAAGAAGAGGGCTGGAGATACAGCTCAGTGTGAAGGCCCTGGGTTCAGTTATTAGTATTGGAAAAAATAGCAGAGGAGAAGACTTTAATGTAGCCCATGCATTTGAAAAACCCATGTGATGTGAGCTCCTAGTCAAATCTAGTAAGAGGAAAACCACTGGTGGTGAACCTATGGCATGTGCGCCGCAGCTGACTGTTTGTATCACTGATCTAGACTGTTCTCTGCCTCTTTCTGCCTTTCTGTCTCTTGCCCTTGTTCTTTAACACACACACCCACACACACCACATGGAACTAAAATAAAGCCTGAGTGGAAGCAAATGGGGTGTGAGGGCTGAGTGAGACCTTACAAAGTTACAACCCTCTGGCAGGTTCTTCTTTTCTCTTTTCTGTCACAGCAGAAATGAGTCTCAACAGGATGACTATTGGATGCCTTGTATAAAGTAGATAGATCATTTTATACTTCACTTAGATTCTCCTCCATCCTGCAAAAGATAGTCTCTTCTAAATTTTCTTTCATTTTCACATTCTCTTTTAGTTATCAACACAATGCATATCACTAATGTTATAGAATGAGTAAAGGATCTCCTTATCCTATAAGGATTTTGTTGGAGGAAATTTTCTTTCCAAACGAATTTAGAAAAATGCATCTGAATAATGTAAATAACAAAATATATAGATATAGCCTAGTCCATTTTTTTCTACACATCATATATCTTTGTCAGCTTAGAAAACATAAAGAACTATTATGGGCAGCAAGTGTATAGTAATGATAAATGAGGAAGTACAAAGTTCCCTTTTAAAACACTTTCATTTTTACAATATGAAAACAAAAAGAAAATTAAGTATCACTCTACACCCTAAAATTGAGCTTATAGATGTATTTAAATTTGAAAAAAATGAAATTATTATGTTTTACAATCCCAAGTATAATTGCTTTCATGGGATCGAGAAATTCTGCTTTTCCTGATTTCAAAAGAACAAAAAATGGTGGAGTTTGAAGTTATTGTTATGTTTAAATGTATAATTAATTTTCTACATAGATCTTTGAATATAATAGTGAGTTTCTTTTGTTTCACATCATTTATTATCATTTCCCCTACACAGTGTCTTTCCACTTCAAGGGATAATGGGAATTCCAATGAGTTTCATATACTACAATGAATTTTTAGTTTACTCCTTGACTTCCCAAATATTTTTGCACTAAAATAATTCTACAATTGGATTTGTTACATTTTGTTACTAACATGATTTCTGAATGGTACTGCACTTACCATTAGATGTTCTTTGCATTCTCTGTCAGGTCTCGGTGTGTGGACAATAGAGGTTGAAAAGTCAGGACAGAATGACTATATATATATGTATATTCCTCCAAAAAATATGTGCATACTTCGGGAAAAGGACCTCATATAGGAGATCTAGGAGAAGTTATATTTCACAGAAAACCCACTAGACTATTGCCCCTTAGAGAAGATGCTGAAAATATATGTGCAGCACTCTCATTGACCAAGGTTACCTAAGCAGTAGTTTGCCATTCTAATAAATGTCTGGAAGCCATTGACCACTACTTTGAGCACCACTTGTAATTGTAGAGGCCAAAGGTAACTTGTATTAATCTCATGATGTCTTGATAAATTTAGTATTAAAATTTATTAAATTCATTAAATATACTTCTTTTCCTGAAGTGTGTATACATTTTTGGCAGTTTATATATATAATATCGCTACTTATATATATATTATATATATATAAGTAGCGATATTTTATTTCATATGTATATGAAAATAATAATGGAAACATAATACTTCTACAATTGAGCATTTCACATTTTACTTCCTCATATGGTGAACATTTTTTGCAAAGCTATTCTTTCTCATTTAGCTCAATATAATAGTAAACTTCATAGGCTTGGTGATATGTTGTTGAATTGTAAACTGAATATTTCTTGAGTGTATTTTCTTTATTTTTAAAATAACTTTATAAAAGTTGGGGTGCTAAAGGTACATTCTAAACGGATTCTTAAATTTTTATAATCTTATGAGGTCTTAAAAAATCTGGCAAGATGTGCCTAAATGTATTACTTTGCATGTATAACTTGCTTTTATTATCATTTTTATTTTTATTTGTCTTTGTTTTGTTCCAGAGCAAATCACACATTCTAGGAGGCAAAAATGATTTAGAGGTTGAGCTTAATGTTTAGATCTAACGTATTTCTGTTGTTGCCTTGGCCTCCTGAAAGACTGAAAATGCTTAGATTTTCCCCTGGTAATAATTTATGAGGAGCAAGAAAAATATGACCAAGTGAATTTCCTATTTCATTTTAGTGGAAGGATCATGTGAAATTGATATTCCAAGACCTATATAAGAAGGCTAGCATTTTATGACATGTTCCATTAGTAATGAAATGTTACTTTCCAAAGACACAAATAACTTTTTCATGTACTTGACTCTTGGAAGTTATAAGAAGAAATTTAATGGCATGCAAACTATACAAGAATTTTAGCTTTATTTATTAATACTCCATCTATATGCTAAGAGATGTAATCGTGTAAAAGGTACATGTATCTACTATCTCACGTCTAGGCATAGGTAAGAAACCGAGCTTTAAATGAAAGCCATTAGTTTTATCTTCTTTTCTCGCCTAAAGCCAACAGTTGATTGACTGGTATAATATGAATTTAGAAGTAACTAAAAGCTCAATATTGTTCAAACTACGCCACGGTATATAACCTGTCAGTTCTTAGTGATGCACATAAAAGCCAGATATATTTTCTGCAGCTCAGTGTATTTGTGAAGAGTCTAATGGGGCCTTTTTTTGTTGTAGATTTTCTCTGGGCTTTAAATTACATCCTCTGGGCTGCAATGTAGTTTTATAATTAAAAAATTAACTATATTTGTAGAAAGGAGTATACACTGATGTTTGTTGTCATTGCTTCCTCTTCTACCATTTTTCTTCAGGGTGTATTTAATAAGAGCAACCAATTTTAGCATTAGATGAGAAAAGGGCAAAGCTTTACTTTTGAGGACTATTTTAGAATCCTCGGTTTGATTTTCATTGCTGTCCTTTCTCTTGGAATGTCTTTGAAGCTTCCAGATTCTTCCTAACTTTAACCATGTGTTTTTTTTTTTCTTTTTTCATCCTGTCATGCTCCTCACTGAAGGACAATTTTTTTTTAACCTTACAACCTTACAAATATGACGTTTTCTATGCTCTTATCTTCCTTGAGATGGCAGTGTAAGCTGTTTACTCTGGAATACACTGCTTTTATTTCTTCTTAAGAAATGAAATACAACCACAATGTTAGTGGGCACTAACATAAACATTACATTGTCTCAGAGCTTTAAAAGTCCATAATTTTGTAAAAGCTATTTATGTACTAGATACTCTGAGTGTTATTCTACTTATTACACTATATTATTGTAATAAAATAGTAATTATTTATGTATCCGTTAGAGAGGATTCATTTTAATTTTCATGATTTTTTTCTCATTCATTGTAAGGCTACTTTAAAGAAAAATCCACATAATCTTGTAAAGTATGATAATGAGAAATATCTAGGTCACATATTTATTTCTGCTAAACTCTAATTCCTGGAGATTCATGAGAGAAAAGAATTGTAATCAGCACATTGCAATATTCATGAATATAAGCATCAGTATCTGGCAGGCAAAAGACAATAAATTAAAAAATGAATAGAAAAATAGAGAATGATCCTTTATTTGGGTAATTGATAAACCTATCAACTTTTTAAAAACTATTTTCCACTGTTAAATATGTTTGGGGGACTTCAAATTTATAAAAGGAAACGGTCTTCATATTATTATTGCCAAGGAGGAAGAACACAGTAATTTGTGAAGGTAAAGAGTATTGTGAAGACAGTAATTTGAAAGGCTTATGGGCAGGCATTATTTTTTCTCTTTGTGGGAATAGAAAATTGGCAAACTAGTCACTATTTTTTTCTCATGAAGTAATCATCATAACAAGAATAAGAGGAAAACACTTCACGTAAGTTCCTGTGATTAATGGTTTCTCATCTAATCTTTTCAAACAGATGACATTATTATTGTTGCTCTTCTGGGACTTTAGGGATTAGGTTTGAAGGAACTGATGTCATTGAGAAATCAGAGGTTGAATAGAGTACATGGCCCAGTCAGTCAGACTCTAGAGTATGAGGTGTTAACTCCGAAGATACTGATTTTTTATTAGAGGAAACAATAATACTGACAGTTCTTTCTTGTCTTCTCCAGCACTTCAGTTTTTTTCTCCCTAATTTTTTCCTATAAATACCTTTTCTTTTAGTGATATTATATTGGCAGTTTTCTCCTCTAATGTGAAAGTCAGGAACAGATAGAGCGATAATTAATGTGTATGGATTCTAAAGCACAAAGTACATGTACGTTTGTTTCCTTTATAAAATATTTTGTAATATATTTGATTATGTTGTCTAATAAATTGGGGTATTGAACAAAGTTTTAAAGAAGTCCTTCATTGGACTACACTAATCTGAAATATTTCATGGCATCCAGTAGCATCTCCTTCTGTTAGTGTCACTCTTAGAAATTCTATTCAGTGTTTGGAGTCAATGCAAAAGTCTAAGAGCAGACTCCTAAAGGTGATTTGTAAATGTTCACTAAAATAGGATTTACCAAAACAATTTTAATCCAAATGTACTATAAAATTCATAGGCTACTTGACTGAAGCTACAGTGACTCACTTGCTTTTCATGGGCTGTATGCAAATACTACACCTTTTTATATAAGACTGGAAAGACTTGGGATTTTTGAGTGTGGGGAGCTCAAACCAATCCTCCCACATATTCTAAAGGACAGTTCTATATTGTGTAGTGTATTTGTCACTTTAACCATCTAACATTACTGTTAGTAAAATTACTTATCTTCTGATTCAGATACTCTCATCTGTATTGGAGGTCAGTATTGAAAAATGTTATTGAAGAACTCCCTGTAAAATATTTGTTAGAAGAGAATTTCTGCAGGTGATGCTGTTTATAATTTGTTTTACCCAAGTACGGTTACATGAATCCAAAATTGTTCTCTCTTTCTGTCCTGTCATCCTTAAAGACTTTTGGTATGCAATTAAAGATATTATTGAACTGATACATGAATAGGAAAGGTTAAAAAGTAAAATGGACTAAATTTTTCTTAGGAGTCAGAATTATCACTATGATATTCTTATTTCCAGAGTTCTTGAATTAGTGAAGCTTCATTTGATGTGATGAACTGGGAGGCTTTAGTGAGTCCATTAATTCTCTGAGGATTTTTGTCTAAAGATATTTAGAAATCAACATAAATAAATTTAAGGGCCCTCTTCTGTGACAACTAATAAAAATATAAAGCAGGATTTCTTATTTTAGTAGGTGAGGTAGAAGTAAGTATGAATAATTTTATGCAATAACAGTTTTTCCTTCTCAGATACAATATAGTGAAGCTTTAAACATTTGAAAACAACTAGATATGTAGCTTTATGTGTTGCTGTAGTTGGCATATGGATAGTTTATTTTTCAATTCTGGTAGAGCAAAATCCCATAATGATCACCCATATTTGTATAGCAAATTGTCTCACTCTCCCTTGATATGACAGTTGGCTGTAAAAAAAATAGGTTCTAACCATAAGAATAATAGAGTATCTATGCACTTACAGTTTCTCTGGTTAATTGTTTTTCGATGTCTTTCATTATTTTCATTTCAGGAATTGAAATGTAGGGACCAGTCCAAATTGAAAAAGAATGAAAATATCTTATGTAAAATGTTACTATAAACCAGAGAATATGGCAGAAATAATGTGTTTGTAATTTTAGGAGTTTGGCACCATAAAATGATTATAGTGGGATAATTATAATTGCATGGACTAAAAGTTTAATCCCAAGTCTATCCTTTATCCACTGTGTACAACTGGAAAAGTTACTTAACCTCTCAATCACTTTCCTCATCTACCTACATGTAAAGGTCAAATTGGATAAGGCCACATGTGAGAAGTTCTTTGACAAGTGGTAGATGCTAAATGTCTTTGGCTGCTCTTGGTGAAATGGCTCATGTCCAGTAGGAAGGATTAGCAGACTGTGTAAAAGTGTAGAGAGAATGATATTATTAAGAATTAAAATGACACCAAGATAAATTTAAAATACAAGTAATATGAAGTTTAAAAGAGATCGTCGTACACTGGAATATGTAAAGATTTTCTGCAGCATCACCAACAGCCTGCAGCAGTAACAGCACTGACATTATTAGGCACTATTTTTTAATTTTTGACCACCATAATGCTGTTTCTATTAATATATAAAATAAGTGTGATTGAAAATCATTGTTATAAAATTGGCTGCTCTTCAGAAATAACATCAGGTTGAAGAATTTTTCAAAGATAATTTTATCTAGATGGAGTATTTGGAAATGTTTCTTGGAAACTGGCTAAAAAAAATCAGTAAATAATTGTAATGATAATCAGCTTTATTAAATACCTTATTTTGTTCTCTGAAATCTGCTGTACATTGATTTAATTTGTAGATGGTTTTAATTTTTGGTGGTTCCCTGTCAATATACAAGAAAGTAAGCAGCAGTGTGTGTAAAAATTTATGGATTGTCTGTATACATGCATGTAATATGAAAAATTTAATGTTGTAAAAATCAAATATATAAATGTGATAATATTAAATGTGCTCATGCTATTTTGAATATTTTTGGCAGATAATTACTGACTCTTATCAGACTGTACTTTGCCTATTTTTTAAAGGTTGGATTTTTAAAAAAAGACTATGGACATTATGAAGTCTTTTGGGTAAGTGTGAAATGATCACAGGTCATTGTTTCTCATCATGCATTTTGCGTATTGTATTCCTGGTACAAGTGAATCTAAGTAAGGGTCTGTCCACTTTTAGCACATAAATATCTGTACTAGTTTACCTTTGAGATTAATGAATATGTTCACTTTATTTTCTGACTTTATAAAAATCACTTTATAACAAATATACAATTTGAAGTAAACATTCAATTTTGGAAATAGAGTGAAAAATTCACCCATATGTATTTAAAAATATGTATATATGCTTTGTAATTTCCATTTTCAATTTATTGTTACATATTCTGGGTTGAAGTTCCAACAAAAGCAAGTGTGTATATTTGAATTGGAGAACCTGAAAATTATTTTAATCCTTTAAAAAAACGTATTATTTTTTTCGTGTAGATCAAAGTTTGAAATACTTGGTCCTTTTCAGTGTGCTTCCTTTTGCAATTTCATGACCTACTTTTAATAATTATGTAGTGCTTTAGAGTTTTATATGCATTTCTCCATGTGCATTTCTAAAATTACCAATACTGTATTTGAAGTTATTTTATATCTGGAGAGAACCAACAACATTGCAAAATTGTCTTTTAGTTCAAAATTACCCCAGTTTCACTGTCCAGTGTAAGGGCCTGGTAGCTTACAAAAGCAAAGTATACATTTATGACATAAAAAAATGTTTTTTCCTAAGTTATGAGAGTTACAGTATATTCTTTTCCCTCACTTCTGATACTTTCTTTTAAATTTGCAGGTACTTAAAAACACTTAAGAAGGTTTAAAAACACTGTACAATTTCTTATTTGTTCTAAGAATGAATGAATGACTCGATTTGGTTTTGCAATAATTCTAAATGATAATATTTATTTTGATGGCAATTATGAAGGCCATTAAAAGTCTTAGATATTGTTTGGCTCATATCAGTACTCTAGGGCTAACATTTTGTACTTTTTTTAACTCTACCAACTGGAAGTATAATTTTAGAAGTAGTACTATATTTGTTCAGTTATCTGTGTAAGTGTGTGCATATGCCTGTATCCCTATCTGCATGTGTCTTGTTTTATTTGTATGGATATATTTTCTATACACTATACAGTTATTTAAAATGTTGTCTGTATGATTTACTGCCAAGAAGAAAGCTGTTCTGTATGAAATAGAAAACAAAATTAAACAAAATCTCAATGTTCATGGGACTTGTTATCAAACTGTATGTCTGTCCTAATAGTAAATCAACTCACAAAACAAGCAGGTTTGAAACTTTAAATCATATAAATTTAGTTGGAAAATTTGTTTCTATATGTTCCAAGTATATGAAATATATTTTTATTAATTTTGTTGATTGGTTTAAGATAAAATTTAAGATTTCCTCTGTGTAGAAATAGGTAATTATCAAGAATATATAATTAGTAGACTACAAATAAGAGTGGTTTGAACTTTTTTCCTTTGGTCTTATATAATTATGTTAGTGATAAAAATGCGTTAGAAAATGACTACTGAAAACAGCACTGTATTTTCATCCTCTTTACATTGAAAGAACTAGAAAACTATTATAACCTTTGTGATCTGGTTCAAGGTGTTATTTTTATTTAAGTATAGATAGAAGAATGAAACCATCTCTGATGAGAAAGATAATTGGCCAGATAGAATTCCATCTTCCAACCTGGATCATCACAACCTGTGGCAGATGACATTTACGTAATATGAAGTTATGCTTACATGTAGACGGTCCTTAGGATGATTTATTACTCTGAACAACAACTGGCAGAACTTCAGCTCTACTTCTAATTATCCATAAATACCTCTGAAATTAAATGAAAACAAATGAACCATTTTGATGTAGGTCCAAAAATCCTCAAAGAGTATGTCACATATGTATCTATTATTCTTTTCTTTTTGTTCTAAACATACCAGAAGCAAAGCAAATAGTGAAATATCAGTATTAAACCCATGTTAACTTCTGTTTTTTTAAAAAAACAAGTAATTATATGCATGTAGAAAATACAATCTTCAGTGTGGTTTATTTAGAGATTTTTTCTTGGCCAGTTTTTAAATTTCCCCTTCTATTAGTATGTTGGTGTGAGAGTAATTCCTGTTGTCTACTTACTGCATATCAGTCAGCCATACTACACGAAGGAGCACTTGAGATAAACTCAGCTTGTCTTTGCTGTTGCAGAACTACGACTGGTGAAAGGAGGAAGGGGAGGAGGGAGAAGGAGAGGAGTGATATTCCATGGGGTGATATGTGTAAAAAAATGATCCTCCCCCCAAAAATAGCCTTTAAAATAATTGATAAATTATCTTTTTATCTATTCATTTGTTAATATGCATGTGTAGATTATCTTTTGACCTCAGTTTCATCTGTAGTAAAAAGCATACAATATAAAAATCATTCCTATTAACAAACTTCTAAGTGTGAAGGGCAGTAATATTGACTATGTATTCGCTGTTACACATCAGATCTCTAGAACTTTTTCATCTTGCATGGCTGAAACTGTACCCAATGCATAGCAGTTCCTCATTGCCCCTTAGCCCCAACCTCTTGCAACCACAGTTCTACTTTCTGTTTCTCTGAGTTTGGCTCTTTTAGATAGTTCATAGAAGTAACATCATATTGTTTGTTCTTCTGACTAGCTTCTTTCACTTAGCATGTTTTAAATGTTCATTTATCTTTTGAACATACTGGGAATTTTAAAGAGTGAATAATATTTCATTGTATGTATGCCCTATATTTTTTATTTATTCATTGATAGATGGACACTGTATTCCTTGAGTGCTCTGAATAATGTTCAGTGAACATGGGAGTACTAATATCTCTCTTTTTTTTTAAGGTCATAAATAATATTCCTTTCTTTTATTTATTTTATTTTATTTTATTTTAAACCAAGAACATGTATTGGTACATTTTACATATAATGGTTACATTCATCACATTTATTTTGTACCTGTACATGATGCATCTTGGTTCTCCCCCCTCTTCCCTGCCCCTCCCCTCTGTTCCCTCCCTCCCTAATTAGAGCAGGTTTGTAAATAAGGACAAAGAGGTGTAATAGATATTATATAAAAGGAAGATAATATACAAAGGAGAGGAGTACTAGAAAGAAAGAAGAGGAAAAGCAGAAAGGCAACAAAGGAAAGAAAAGGGAAAGGGAAAATATGGAAAATTAAGAATAAACCTGTACTAATATCTCTTTAAGATCGTTTTGGATTTTTTTTGGCAAATATGAAAAAACAAAATTAAGAGGTCATATGGTAGTTCTAATTTTAGTTATTTGTGGAAATTCCATATTGTTTTCCATAGCAACTATACCGTTTACCTTTCTGCCAACAGTGCACAAAGGTTCCAGTTTCTCACAGTTTTCTCCAATGTTTGCTATGTAGTTTTGGTAGGTTTCTTGATTGTATGATTTTCCCCACTTATTCTAGGTTATCAGTTCTAATGTCTCATTTCATTTTTTATTTTACATTCTATGTCCCATTTTTCCATAGTCTAATTAGAAGCTTTTTGTGGGGGAAGGTGCTGGGGATTGAATTCAGGGCCTTCTGCTTGCTAGGCAAGAGCTCAACCATGGAGCTAAATCCCATCCCCCCAGCTAGGAATTGTTCAAGTGTTTTTATCTAAGAAACATGAGTGAGGTTTTTCTTTTGTACTGTTTTAAATTCTCTTTTACATTTATTTCTGCTCTTATTTTCAGTTCTTCTTTCTACTAATTTTGTGCTTAATTTGTCTCCATTTCCAGTTTTTTGAATTGTAAAATTGTAGTGTATTTGAGGTACTTCTTTTTTAATGAAGGTATTTGTCACTATAATCTTAGTTCCAGTTTTACTTCCTCCCGTACATTTTGGTATTTTGTGCTTTTGTTTTCATTTTTTCTCATCGTATTTTCTAAATTACAATTTGACTTTTTTCTTGCACCTGTTTTGTTGCTTAGGAGTATGTTGTTTAACTTATACATATTTTTGAATTTTTATGTACTCCTTGTCTGTTAATTTCTAGTTTCACTCCCATTTAGTTAAAAAAAAAAAAGAGATTTGGTATGATTTCCGTCTTCTTACATTTTTAAAGACTGTTCTGTGGCCTTCATATTATCGATCCTGAACAACAGTCCGTGTACACTTGAGAAGCATGTGCAGTATGCTGCTGTTTATGGGATACTCTATTTATATCAATTAGATTAATTATTCAGTACTGTTTTTCAAATCTTCCCTTTACTTACAAGGTTTCTGTCTCATTGTTCTATTGTTTAACATGGGTGATGAAATATTATTTTTTTCTCTCTTACTTCTGTCAGTATTCACTTAATATAATTAGGTGTTTTGTTAATTGTGGTCAGCTTGTTTCCAGACAAAACACCTGACATGTGTAATTCAGAGGAAAGGTTTTCTTGCCTCATGGTTTCAAAAGATTCAGTTCATGAATGGCTGGCTCCAAGGCAGAAACAACAAGATGAAAGGATATGGTGGAGCAAAGCTGTTCAGTGCAAGGTAGCTGGAAAGCAAAGTTGTATTACTGTACCAGAGAGGGAGAGGTGAAGGACCAGATATAGACCATGAGGCCGTGCTCCATAATCCACCCAGACACACTCAGAAAGAAGTTTCACTAATCCTTGGGATTAGTATAGCCAGTCGAGTTGATAGTCCAGTTTAACTGTGATAATTGTGTACTTAAAATTATTATTGGTCTCTCTCCTGGTGAATTGACCATTTTGTCGTTATATGATTTTTTTTTCTTTCTTGTGAGGTTTTTTTAAAAATTACAGTCTATTTTATCTGACATAAGTACAGCCACAAGTGCTCCCTTTAGTGACCATTTGCACAAAGTATTATTTTCCCTTTATTTTCAGGTTCTCTATATGCCCTTAAATCTAGAGATTCTCTTGTAGAAGGTATATTATTGTGTCTATATTTTTTGTCCATTCAACCACTGTATATCTTTTGATTAGATTGTTTAACCAGTTTAAAGTGGTTTTATTTATATTTTGGGTTTCTCACGTAAGAGATATCATGAGATTTTTAAATGTGTGTGTCTTACTTAGTTCACTTAATGGTTATGGTCTCAGGGTGCATCTATTTGTCTGCAAATGACTCAAATTTATCTTTTGGTATAGCAGAGTAGTACTCCATTGTGTGTAAATGCCACAATTTCTTTATCCATTCATCTGCTGATGAACGTAGATCACTTCCAAGATTTACCCAGTGTTAATTGTGCTGCTATAAACATGAATATGCATATATCACTGTAATATGATGTCTTTGTTTTTTTGTTTTTTTTTGTTTTTTTTGAGGAAGATAATCTAGAAGGGGACTAGCCGGGTTGAATGGAATTTCTGGTTTTAGTTTCTTGGAGAATTTCCATGAACATGTACTAATAAAAAATTTTTAAAAATTCAAAACATAATCTTGCATCCAGTACTTTCCATGGTATGTTAAATTTCAAAATGAAAAGTTATATTTAATGAAAATTATTATACCTACAGAAAAAAATTTAAAATGACTGCTGAAATGGAAACACCCTTGCTATGTTGTTTTTTTCACTCTTGCTCTCATTTTTGTTCTTTTTCTCTTTTGCTGTCTTCCACTATGTTTCCTTGATTTTTTTTTTGTTGCTGTTGTCATATCCTTTGATTTCTGTCTCACTTTTTCCTCTTTTGTATTTTCTATAGTAGTTTCCTTGTATCAGTTGGTTTTCATGAAATTTTTTATGGGTATCATCACCTATTTTAAATCAATATCATCTTAAACTTAGTTGCAAACAACCAAATCTACTCTTATTTGCCCTCCCCCCACACTGAATGTTATTGGTAGCACATATTACATCTTTTTATGTTTTATTATGTTAACATATTTTAGTTATTTTTATACTTTTGTCTTTTAAGATCCATACTATATTAAAAGTTATTTATGTACCACCATTACAGTATTATAGGATTTTGCATTTGTCTAAGTATTTACCGTTGGTAGCAAGCTTTATATGTTCATATACTTTTGTATTGCTATTTGGTTTCCTTTCATTTCATCTTGAGTGATCACTTTTAGTATTTCTTATAAGACATATCTATTGTGATGAATTTCTTCAATTCTTGCATATCTGGGGAAGTCTTTATTTCTCCTTCAATTTTGAAGGATATTTTTCTGGGATATATAATACATCTGGTTGGTATATTTGTTTGCTTGTGTGTTTCTTTCTGCACGTATCATCTCCCTTCTGGCCTGCGTGATTTGTGCTGATATCTTATGGCGCTTCCCTTAATATGTAATGAGCCACTTTTCTCTAACTGCTTTAAAAATTGTCTTTCATTTTAAACAATTTTGCCATGGTGTGATATTCTTTTGGTTGACTCTATTTGAGGTCCATTTGGCTTCTTAAATCTGGTGTCCATTTCCTTCCCCAGATTTGGGGAATTTCCTACCATTATTTCTTTAAATTTGCTTTCTAACCGTTTTTCTTTTTTTCCTCTTTTTGGAATTCTCATAGTGTGTATATCGATCTGTTAGATAATGTCCCAGAATTTACACTTAACACTTTTTCCTTTTTGCTGCTCTGACAGATATCTTTTGGGTGATTTTAAAAGGTTTGTCTTTGAGTTTGTATTTCTTTCATCTACTTGATGAAGTCTGCTCTTGAATCACTTTGAAGAATTTTTCAGTTCACTTATTTTATTCTTTGTCTTCAAAGTTTGTTTGGTTCTTTTAAATATTTTCTATCTCTCTTGATTTTTCTTTTCCTTATGAAACAGGATCTCTCTGTGTAGTTCAGGCTGGCTGCAAACTTGCAGGGATCCTCCTGCCTCAGTCTCACAAGTGCTGGGAACACAGGAGTCTGCCACCATGCCTGGCTCTCTCCTGATATTTTCCATTTAGTTCATGTACCTTTGTAATGAGCTTCTTCAGTCCTTTTGATAGTTAATTTGAGGTCCTTGCTGGGTAATTCTTATACAGATGATACTTGATTTATATAGGTTTGACTTGTGAGTTTTCTAATTTACAATAGTACAAAAGTGCTAAACATGTAATAGAAGGTTGACCTTAAATTTTGAAGCTTTATTTATTTATTTATTTATTTTCTCAGATTGATGATCTGTTGTAGAATACTCTCTGGTGATCCTGGGCAGTGGAGCAAGGTACACCTTCCATTTAACCATGTGATGATGAGAATACATAACCAATACTCTACAGGAGACATGTCTGGGGCATGGCCCAGTGGCCTCATGTGGCCCAGGACAGCTAGTAATGTGCCCTGCCCCGCCCCACCCCTCCCCAGGATCATAAGTTTAATGTGATTTTTTTCAGCAGTATTCTTAATGACTGAATTGTGTAGTGCTTGAGCATAGACTCAATAGATGACAGTGGATCACTATGTAGAGGAGGCTATAGTACAGTGCTAACTCGGCCTCCTGTGACCATCAGACACAGTCAGTTGAGATGAAACCCATGTCAGATGTTACATGTGCTTGTGTGAGAGTGAGTAAGATGAAGTGATTACTGCTGATAGTACTTCAGCTTACCTATTCAGTACCACTGCCTGCCTGTAAAGACAAACCTTTACTGTTATTAATGAGACATAAGTTTCCTTTTTTAATTATTAAACTTGGACTTGTGTTATTTTATAAAATAAGTTAAAATATTGTTTTAGCAGCTATGGCATAGGGAATATAAAAGTGTATCAGATAGTTTTCTGCTCATGATGCTTTTATAATCACATATGCAACATTGCTAATACTATTGGCGTTATAGTAAAAATATAAAAAACACAGAAAGTTTTGTTACCTACTTACATTAACTGTATTATATATTTTGCATGTGGCCAAATTCATTTCTTTTTCATTCAGTGTAACCAAGACAAAACAAGTTTGGACACCTAGTCTCTACTGTGTGCTGTTTTGCTAAGATATGACGTTCCATAGGTGAAGTCCGTTTCATGCAGTTTTAACTTTCGTATTTTCTAGCTTATATTGGTTGCATTGGGATGTAACTCCATGTTACATGAAGGAGCATCTCTACTTCAGTTTCTTTAAGGTCAGTTTGTGTAGTTTTATTTCATTCCATTAGTTAGATTGTGTTTCCTGGTTTCTTCAGGTATGTTTGTTACTCTGTTGGGGTCCATACCTATGCGCAATACAGCCAACTCTCCCAATCTGTACTTCGTAAATCAGTAGACTTAGAGATTCTTGTGTCCTCAGAAATCTCTTCTGTGGAAGCATCTTTGTACGTAGGTATGTAAATTTCCAATTAGTGAGTCAGATTTTGCGAGTTTCTTTTTTGGGAATTACATAATCTCTCGCTCTCTTTGTCTGTTTATAGCTGTTTTAAGTTGTCCATCTCTTTTTTGTTCTCAGTGGCTCCCACACATCTAGAGGATTCTATATCCTGTCAGCACTTTGAAACAGCTAGCATAGAATCCAGTCCCTCCGGTGGCCTCAGGAAAAGCTGAAACATTGCAAACATTCTCTGCCCTTCTCATTTTCCCGAAGAGAAGCTACTATACTTGTCTTTGTTTGCAGCACTCCTGATCCTCCAAAGAAGTAGCAAGCCACCCAGCTCTTTTATGCTGTCTTTTAATTAAAGCACCTACATTATGCCACATACCATCAGCTCTTCAAGACAGGCAAGGCCAAAACTAGTCCTATAGGCAACCCCACCTCAGAAGCCAAAATGCTGGACAAATACTCTTTCTCTTTCCCTTCTCAAGTAGTAACTGGGACTTGGGACATTTTTTTTTTTCCTTTAGTGGCACCATACTGTGAAGTGGGAGGACCCAGGCAAGTGAGTACCACAAATTTTCCTCCTGGTTTTGGTGTACCTGGTTTTGCACTTAGCTGAGTTTAAGCAGTCTCTTAACTGGTTTCAAGATTTTTAACAGAGGGAATTGATCCATATATTGTTGTTGAATAAGTTTTTCTATGATGGGAAGAAAAACTAGGACTATTTTGTCATATTCTTATTCAGATTTTAATATCACAGTTGCCATAAATGCAGGGTATCATTTTCCACTGCTGGATATGGTACTTGATAGGCATAATATAAAAAGGAGGAGAGGTTTACTTTGGCTCAGGTTTTAAGAGATTCAGTCAGTTGTCTACTAGCTCCCAGGGGAGAGGGCATGGGGGAATAAAGCTGCTTAACTCATGTTAGGTGGAAAGGAGAGTAGGGGACAGTCCCATAGAGGAAGGGGCCAGGGAATAGATAATTTTACCAAGGTCATGCTTCCATGACTTAACCAGATAAGACTAGCAGTGTTCTCCACCAATATTCTGAACAGCTCCCAAGTCACTAAATTTAACAAAATCAACCTAACCTCTGCATCCGTCCTCTTGTCAACTTGACACTCAAATGTATCTCCTTAAACTGTGCCTAATCCCCTAATAAACACAAATTTATAATTACACCTAATGTGATACAACTATCTCGAATACAACTGAAAATGCAGTTCCTAAATTCCTTCCCCAAAGTCTCACCAGTTCTAGCATTTTTCAAAAGTCCAAGTCCAAGTCTCTTCTGAGTCTCAAGGCAGGCTCTTAGATGTGAACCTTTGTAAAAAATTATTTAAAAAGTTATATAATCCAAATGTATAGTGACACAGGACAAGCGTTCTGTATCCAAAAGGGAGGTACAGAGGAATAGAAAAAAATAAGAACAAACCAAGACCCAGACCCAGCCAGGCAAATGTTAAATCCTGTAGCTCCATGTCCAATACCTGGGGCACATGGTGTTGAGATGTGCATTCCAGAAGGCGTGAGTGGCTCTACTCCTATGGCCTTACTGGTTGTAACTCACAAGGCCTCTTTCTTGGGGTAGTACCACTTAGGACTTGCAATTTTCCTTGGCAGATATTCTGTGGCCCTGGAATCTCCTGACTTCTGGAGTCTCCACTGTCTCTTTAGCTTCATTTCCACAGCTTTATGCACTGACCTCTCAGGTGCTCCTTGCCCAACCTTACAGGCCTGCCTTTGAAATCTGAGTGAAAGCTTTCCTAACCCCATGGCTTTTGCAGTCTCCGTATCTGTCTATAAAACCAGCACCACGTGGACAACAACAGGGTCTGCTGCCAGCAAGAGCAGTATTCAAGTACCCTTGCACTATGATTGCAGTGGGCTCTGAGTGCCTGGATAGCTGAACAGAGTGAAATGAATCCCAGGGAACCAATTCCCTAGGAGGCTACTCTTTAGCAGGGAGCCCAGGGACTCTCTTCTCAAATGAAAGGTTTGTGATTTTGTACATTTGAGCCTACAACGGATGGTGCTTTAATGATTCCCGAGATTACCTCAGGTATCTTTCTCCTGTTCCTGTACAAAGTACAGTTTCTTCTTAATTGTACTAATCTCTTCAACAATCACATTTCTTTTGGCCTCAACTTTACACACAGTTCTTTCTGAGTCAAAATCTATGAGTTTCAAAATTTTTTTTACTGAGCTCTTTCCTGCCAGTTTTCACCCATAGTCTTGCTAAAGATGTCAGCAATGCCCATGCTACAGCCTGAATATTGAGCTGTCTGGAAATATTCACTGCCAGATTAATTTGTCTGTCGTTCATAATCTCAGTCTCTTGCCAAATCTCAGGACATGGGCATAATGAAGACGAATTTTCCACCAGAGTGTAACAGATATAGCCTCTAGAACAGTCTTTGTTCCTAACCGAAACCTCCTGAGCCTGACCTTTATTGTTTGCATTCCTATGATCATTCTGGTCTTTTGAGCTCCAACCAGAATCACCCATATAGCTCTTTTTTATAGCTTTTTATGGCTTCTCTAGCCTTCATCTACAAAACATTCCAGGCTTCTTCCACAAACCAGTTCCAAAGGTGTCCAAACCACATGGCCATGTACAGTCACAAGAATGATGTCCTAATTTCCTGTATTAGTCAGCTTTTCTGTTGCTTGACACAATACCCAACACCTACAATTTGTGGAAAGGAGTTTTAGGTCATGCTGTAAGGTGATTCAGTCTATGGAAGGGTGTGATGGAGCAAATCTTAGTTCATGGCACCCAGGAAGCAGAGAAAAGGAACAGTGTCAAAGAGGAAGGATTGAGGGACCAGATACAGTATCCTAGATTATGCCTGTATGACTCACCTAGACACACATAGACCCTGCTCCACATCCCCTGCATGTTGACACAATTAAGCTTAAACATCACAAATTGTAAGGAAAGGTGTTGAACTGGGGATCTAATATTCTCTGGCTGTTGGCTGGAGGATGTGCTCAGTTTTTGCCTTATGAATCACGATGCATAATGACTACTGGCTGGTTTCACTGAAGTGAGAAACTGAGAGAATAAGACAGAAATCACAATATTTAACAGCCTCATCTTAGAAATATCACCCATTATTTTTTGCTGTATTCTGTTCATTAGAAGTAAGTCATGGCCTTACTTAGAGGGGATCATTCAAAAGTTTGAGTTAAAAGGAGGTTGGGATTGTGGTGGTCATTTCAGAAGCTGTCTACCACAAAACTTACAAATTTGTTTGGGTTGTATGATAGTATAAAAGGGAATTATATATATTACATATTAATTGTGCTGTTGCAGAAGTTATATGATCTTGGATTAACTTATGTATGCTGAGTCTTAGATGACAAGTGAAGTTGACTCTTTACAAAATGAACTTGTAATGATGTCTGCTTCATGGGGTATGTAGCATACTTGAGAAAAGCATTTTAATTGTAAAGCACTATAAAGAAGACCGATGGGTGTTACAATGTGCTTTGTATTCACTTAGGGTTCATGGCTAATTATTGGAGTGACTGTCTCTGACACAGTACTTAAGAAATACGTTTGTACCAAATATACAAGAGTGAAGTTCAAGAAAAAAAAAAAACTAGAACTTTTTCTTTTAAATGGGAAAATATATACCACTCAGTCAGAAGTTGTATGGGATAACATGGGACAAGTGTGTACATATGCCAGTGATTCTGTTGAATTAGATTGCACAGTGAGTAAGGGGCAGTGTTGGGGCTTGGTGTGCTGGAATTTTGGTAAGAATGAGAGAGGATTTCTAACCAAAGGAATTCATCTATAATTTAGGCAAGTTTATTGTACTTACTGTGTTAATCATGAACTAAAACTATTGTCTGGTATTTTAATGGTATTGTCTGTAGCTTCCAATTTCAGAAGAGTTTTATTTTCATATAGTGTTCTTTGGTTGAGACTGAAGCAAATTAAAACTGTCTGTGAGGTAGTATCATATATTCAAAACTAGAAACTATGTAAATAGATTTTGGAATTAGATTTAAAAAAACCTCATCCCATGCTAAATAATATTACACTTAGTAAGTATCCATTATTTTGTGGTCTTTCTTTGAAATTTTACGTGATGGTATCATTTTGTCTTTATCACAGTTTTACAAGGTCTATATTATTATTATTTTCTGATGATTTTACAGTTTGGAAATGCAGTGCCTCAACTTGTGCCCTATAGCTCATAAGCTCAAAAGTCAGGAATGGAACCTTGTTATGGCTTGTATCTAGATGTCTCCCTAAAGCCTCATGTGCTCATAAGTGGGACTTTTTGGAGCTGGCTAGATCTAGGGCATGTGGTGGTGAGATTAAAGGTGTGTGGTACTATATCAGTCCATTGACTGATAAATGAGTCTACTGATTAGAGTTAGCATGGTTTTGGGTGGCACCACTCAAAAGGTGGTAGCCTGGATGGGATAAAAGGAAATGACAGCCTGCTACTGCTGGTTGGTGCTTGCTGCTTTCTGCCTACCATGTCATGGACAGTTGCTTCTCCGAGATGCTGCCCTGCCTAGGAACCAGCCAACTATTGACAGAAACCTCTATAAACTGTGAACTGAAATAAACCTTTCCTTTTAGCTCTGGGTGTTGGGTATTTTGTCCCAACAATGAGAAAAGTAACTAAGATGAACCTGATAATGTGAATCTTGCTAATAAAAATGTCATTATCATGTCATCCCAGTATCGTGTGAAAGATTTGTGAAAATGTAAAATTTTAGGCATCAACCACAAAGATATTTAGGCATCTTTTAGGACAAAAGTTTAAGCAGCTTTTGGGGTGGGGGTCATGCCCTTAACTATTTTATTATGTGGTAGAATGAATGAAAAGAGCCAGAGTCAGTTGTATCCACATGTTGTGGAGGATAAAAGATAAGTGGAGAACTCATGAAGTTATCCTAAGACACACCTTGCCCCTCCGAACCCTCAAATTGCAATTATCTAGAAAAATAGTGTGATTTTACTAATGAGTCCTCTTTTATATATTCACCTAATTTCTAACCATGGATCTGTTTAATTATCACTGTGTTTAAGGATGTATGTGTAAAAGTACCTTGTGAATTAAAATATTCAACCTAGATTCATAAAGTGTATGAATCGGAAGAATTATCAGGGTACATTTAGCCTCTGCAAATTACTGATAAAACTTAAGTTCCAAATGGGATGAAAGTCAATACAGTTAAGGTGAAATCATAGTAGACTGTGGGGATATCTGAAACTCCAGTTTCATCAATACTCTTCTAAAAATATCAAGGAAAGGATAAAGTTATAAAATTTCATCCTCAACAGGATTCAGACAATTAGAATTGAAGAAAACTTTTCCATTGTGCTGAATCACCGGATTTGTTATGTGTTTTTTTGACAGATCAGTAACTGGGCAACAAGAAGAGAAAGTTGATTTAAGAGATTAAATTCATGAAATTACCAGGAGAGATACGTCTTTATGTATATAGATATATCATTAAGTTATTCATTATTTATTCACAGAAGAAAATTTGAGTTTGTTGAGTTCCTGCAAATGATACGCAGTATAATACACTAAAATGTTTTTTGACCGTCAAGATGATATGGGTATCAGTTAAGCAAGTATTTCATGAATCCAGTTGTAGAGTGGAAATGTTTATTTGGAACTGAGCCTTATATCGTCCTCGTTGTAGATTGTATCTTTTATGAGTGTGTGAGATTGTTCAGGGAGAGAAGACAAGCAGGCTATGGACTCAGATTTGGGAAAAAGAGTCATTTAAGAAAAGGAAGATAAGGTGGAAGTAACTGGGGAAAAGTACTTGCAGAGAGGATGAAAGGCAGTGCTGTAGAAATCAATGATGAAGAGACTTTTTAGGATGAATGTATTGAGCGAACACATCAAGTGCTTGTGACAGATACTAAAAGACTAAATATTTGTTTAGTGTCAAGGAACAAAATATTAGTTATTTTTAGGTAAAATATATTTCCAAGGCATGGCACATGCAGGACGAATGCATAGCATATTAAGAAATAGATGCAGTGTTTATAAACTAAATTTTGGAAAGCAGTACTGTTAAGGGAAGAAAAAGGAGAAAGTAGTAACTACAGTGGAATATTCCAAAAAAGAAACTTTTCCCCCAGTTTGCAAGATTAGGAGATTTGAAATAGTTTGTATGCTAATGGAGAAAATCTTATGGAGAAGTTAAACATTGATGTGATGGTAAAATCTGAGCCATGCCTCTCCTTCTGTCCATTTTCCCATGGATTAATATGGTTAAGTTTGTCCCTTGGATGGGGATAAGGGAAGCTTTTTACTGGAAGACCGGGCCAGTGAGAGTAGAGAAAGGAGTGCATAGGAAAAGAGAGCAAACTATGTTAATTGGAAGAACATTTGTTTCAATAGTGACCTTATAAATATGTTTTCCCCTTCTGTGTTCAAGGAAAATTCAAACTAAAGTGTTAAGAAAGATTACAACCTCTGAGAGATTAGGGAAAAACAATGAATGAGGCTACAATTAAATTTTAATATATATATTACTATTGGAAAAGTAAGTGATTGAAAATAATTTATCATTTTTGGAAAATGATGTAGTATTTATGAGTCTAAATATCTTGAAGTTTTTTTTTTTTTTTGAGACAAGGTCTTGCTTTGTAGTGCAGGCTGGCCTTGAACTCACTGTACAGCCTACGCTGTCCTCAACCTCACTGCAATCCTCCTGCCTCAGCATCATGAGTGCTGGTATGCTCCTGCTTGACATTTTAAAAGATTTATACTGATGAATTTAGATAGATAAATATAGATTAAATATATCTTTACAAAGATATTCAGGTGTTATATAACAATATTACACAGATTTAGAAACTTTATAAATCATGCAACAAGAAAGTGGTTGAATTATTACAAACTAATGATGGACTATTATACAATAATCAAATATAACTTTCTAAAAATGTAAATGATTCCCTTCCTTTATTTGTACATGTGTGCAGTACATAATGTTCACATTCTTTATGTGGAGTTGGTGCATATAAAGGACACATCCCATTGCCTTTTTTTTTTTCACAAGGGATGCATTGAGTGGGTAGAGAGGGAAGGGAAGGAGGATGGAAAAGAAATTAAGATGTGTTATGTACATGTGCATGTACCAACTTCCCACAAGGAATGCAAACATGTACTACACACTTGTACCAATAAATTATACTAAAAATGTTCAGTGATACTTGAAATTTTCATGATAACAATATTGAGTGGAAAAATCTGTCTGTTGGTTGGTTTGCCCACCAACCCATCCATCCTTCTATTTACCTAGCTAATTTTGTTAATCATTTGCTAATATGTGTGTGTGTGTATATGTATATATGTATATATACATATGTGTATATATGTATATATATATGTATATATACATATGTGTTGTGTGTGTGTGTGTATATATATATGTGTGTGTGTGTGTGTGTGTGTGTGTGTGTCCAAATAGCCACAGAAAATACTACTAAATATGCCAAACTATTTTCCCATGTTATGAGACTATGTATATTTCCCAAAATTTAGACAAAGAGAATACATTTCTTTGATGAACAAAAAAAGATCTGCATTTTTAAAAGTTTTAAGAATCCAGTACTGTAATTATTATGTGTGAATAATTGTTGAGAATAGGTAGTTTTAGTTAAGATTTTGCCCAGACATATTTTTCTTTCTTCAGGTGAACATATCCCTTATTGTTACTGAGAATTTTATTTCAAACAAGAATATTTGTTGGAACACAAAGGATTTACATAGCATTATTGGTATAATACATTAATGTAATAATCTGTGGTCATTAATAATTATATTTTAAAAGACTGACTCAAAGTGTATTGTCATCAATGAAAAGAATGGACTTATCCGTCCTATTTTATGACCTGTATGAAAAACTGTAGAGATTAAAGCTATTAAGTGCAGAGCTTACATTATTAACTTTAATGACAACAAATCTTCTTCTACTGAATGTTTGTGCTTTTAGTGGGAGAAAGAGGAAGCTCTTTTTGTATCATACTCATTTAGCAGATGAACCATTAAGTAGAACTCATTTCAGTGGGCACCAAATAAAGCTTTTGTGTGGTGTTAGTAAACATGACCCTCAAGACATTCTGGTTTTTGTTTTGGAAAAACAAACCTACTCGTGTTATAGTGGTAGCATGATTGACAGTGATAGATTAGAGTTTTTGGAGTGTTCTTTTGCAATGAGAAGTTAACATAGAACTATTTCTGACAAACTTTTTCAGCATTATGCCAAGAAATAAATGTGTCAGTTATGCGGGCTAGTAAGGAAAATGTTATTTCTTTGAAATTTCACACTGTTAAAAATGTTGGTCCAAGCATAAAGAATGGATTCTTCAGTCCTAGTCCCTGTATGATGCTGGCAAGGCACTTACCTATTCTTGGCTTGAATGTCCACATTCCTAACCCTTTTTTTAAGGACAAAATAAAATAATAATAGACTCTAAGGTACGTTTATTGAGAAAAATATGAAAGAGTAGGGTAATTAGTGACAATTAAACTCTATTACATTTAAAAAAATAAATCAGTTGCTAACTATGTGGACCAGTTAGAAAAAAGTGAAATAGTATAAGAAAGAATGTATGTAGTGCAGCATCACAGCCATGCCTTGCTATTTTTTTTAGCTAGAATATGGAAAAGTATGCTTTTTCTCCATAAATGTGCTTTTATATAAAAAGTGGACAGACTTGTAAGGATGATACAGGATATTTACTGAGTATGTATTAATGCTTTGAGAAGGTTGATCTGGCTGTATCATGATTGACAGACTAGGGTTCATATAACTTGGAGGCAGGAAATCCTAGGAAAGTAGCTACAGATATAATTTGTTTGTGAAATTATAGGGTCTAAACCTCCCTAGATCTAGTAATGCAAGAATTTAAAGAAATATATGGTGGTTGAAATTCCACTTTGTTCAGAAAATTGGGCTGGTGCTGGTTCTTACAGTGCTGAGAAGGTCTTAAGTATGAAAGAACAATCAAAACTTGGATTCCCAGCAGTGTTCAGTTTGAAGAAGGACTTACAGATAGACCTGCCAAGTCCTGACTTTTCTTTCTTTCCCATGTTGTTAAACAAGCAATTAGATGACCATTAAGTTTTATATAAATCATCTACAACAGAAGATTGTTAGAGTAGAGCAAAATCTGGAAAAATGTAGTACGCATGATTATGCTGTAGCTTATTTAACACAGTGTTTAAGAGCAGTCTGTTTGCATTTACATTTTTTAAATGAAGAACAATTACAAGTTTTGCTCTATTGAGATTAATTTCATTGTTAATGTGAAAAGATTACTTGGCGTAATACTAGGTTGTACTTATTTCTATGTGTCACTCCTATACTTTTTTATTTATAGTGTATCAAATGAGGAAACAGAGATCTAAGAATGTTAAATGCCATTTTTAGAGTCAAATAGCAGGTTAGTCCAAATGTTGTAATTTAAATCAGAGGATTTGACTCTTAACTATATTGTACTTCTCTTAATTATGTGTCTCTTATAAATATATAAATATAGAAATAACTTTCTTTTTCTTCACCTCCTCCTTAAACTGTTCTAAGTACCCAGTAACAACATAATTGGGAGATGATTGAATGACAGACTGGAAGATCTCAAGGAGGGAGGGAAATTAATTTCTGCAAGATATAAAATATCTACAGAAATATGGTTGTTGAAATTCCACTTTGTTGGGCTGGTGCTATAATTTAAATAGGTTTGAACCTATAATTCAAATAGGTTTCTACTAGTAGTGTTACATTTGGTTTTTATGATTTAGATTAGAAATAATTTTCTCAGACAAATTAGTGGCCTTTATGTTTGTCCAAAGTGTGATGAAATTGATTTTAATATTTTTACTTGATTAGTTATAAATAAATATTAAAAAATCACCTCTGTTACCACAGTGAGGATTGAAAATCTCAGAATGAACCTTGGCAGTAAATTTACTAGTTCTAAAACAAACCATATGTTCATGAGGATGTAGGCATTAAATGCCCTACAAATGCTTCATTAATTTTACATTAATCTGCATTCATTTATAGTCTTCCACACTTAAATTGCTTTAGTGATTTTTTTTTCTTCTGGAAATGTAAGCAGTTTCACAGAATGTTAAAATGCCAATAAGTGTTATATTTATTGGTTGTTCCCACTATAGCTGAACATCAATTCACCCATATTTATCAAATCCAGTAGGGTTGAAGAGTAGCTAGGTATTTAAATACAAAATACAAATATCTGCATTACCATCCTAGCATATAAGGTCATCAAAATTTGTCGGAGTTATTCTATTTTATGTTAATCTCTTATTGGTTACTAAAACATAATTTTAATTAGCTAATAAGGCTTTTGTTAAGTACAAACTAGTTCATTAAAATATTTTACTTAGTGAATATTTTTACTTCAACAGGACAACAGGAAAAATAATACAGTGTTTATCTAATTCATATTTTCTCTTTGAAACAGAACAGCAGTCAAACCTCATTACAAATGAGTTTAGACCAATGGTTTTAATATTTGTTATAAAATAAAAATATAACAACTTTATTCTATTAGCTTAATGTTTGCTATTGTTTTATAGACTACTATTAAGAATCCTGCTATATATTCTTAAAAATCTGAAGAAAGGTGTTGTAATAAGATATGTAAATGGTTGTTTTACATTCCTTGGGTGTCCTAATCTAGATATATGGATTTTAAAAACATCTATTATTTTGTACTTTTGATAGTGAATTTGTGAGCATAAAATCTTGCTTAACTTTTAATTACCTATGAATCTGTTTTTATTCAATAATTAGTGTCTGTGATGGTTTATTAAAAAGTTTGTTAAAGTAGGAACAATTTACTGACAAGTTATTAAGGTAGGTGTTAAGGTAGGACATAATTCCTTGGCTTATTTTGAGCTGCAGTGTACATTTGAAAGAATAGTCATAAGTTCTCTAATTTTCACTTTATCTGACTACTCCTCAACTAGTTTCAAAGTTTGGATTACACTTTTATTTACAAATGTTTCCTTGTTTTGGACATTTGTATAGGATTTATGTAAGTGCATGCATTTCACATTGAAAGAAAGTAGCAGGCCATATTTCTCTTGCTGGGATATCCTGGGAAAATGTTCATTGTATGTTTGGGTTGATCTAAGTTGCTTCCAGCTTTATCTATTTTCTGAGTGTAAGTTAAAAACCATCCTTGAGTGAGATATGATACACAGTACTTAAACTACTTTGCCCTCTCCTGTCATGTGAACTTTGACTGTGTGGAACAGTATGACTATGTTGTGCAGACTCTGGGTAATTAAAATGTGCTCCACAGAGAACAAGCAAGGGCTGTACCTGAGATGTATTATTGAAGTAGACTGTCAGGCCTCCACTGGGGAGCTGGGGAACTGGGAAATGAAAGTCTATATTTTAGCATGTTTTTTCATTAATTTGTGTGCACCCCAAAGTTTGAGATACCCTGAGCTAAGACTTGGCTAGAAACAAAGTCTGAATTGATGATTTCTCTTTTTTCTTTTAATGCACAAAATTAGCATTAGTGCTATATTATCCGTTGACTGACTGACTGCAGTTACTGGACCATTCCGTTTTGCTTGGTCTTGGAATGTGGGACGAAGAATGACAGCGCTTTCCGCCTCCTTTGTGTTTTCCTGTCATTGCTATCTTATTACTTCTTCCAAGCAGACAAAGTCACCTTTGAAATTTTTTCCAGGTGAATAGCAAAAAAATATATATTTTAAAAAGATCTGAGGCTGTTTGATCTTCAAGCACACTAAATAAAAAGATGATAATCTTTTTCTCCTCACCTGATTGCATCTTAGTAAATGCTTAGAAAAGCAGATTTGATGAAATGTTACACATTTTATTGGAATGTGATACCATCTTATACATTTTGCTTTCTGCCTTATGAGACAATGAATTCCCACATAAAGTGTCATTGGGTTTAATTATGCACTACTCTTATCGGAGTTTAAACTGCAACTGAAGTTGGTGTGTGCTTTTTTGATTATGGGCTGCACAAGAAAACACAGTGTGATTTGTATTTTAATCCCCTTGAAAGAAAAATATTGTATCCTCCATTTCATCAGAGAAGCATTAACTTTATAAAGTATCCCAAAATGTAATGAACTAATGAGGCTTTCCCCTCAGATTGTTTAAATTATTAAACAAGTGTATTTATTATCTCTTACTGTAAGAGTGAAAACCATTTATTGAAACAATTGAAGATTTTTCTAATCTTTTAAATTATATTTTTTTCTTGGAGTTTGCGTTTTGTTAATTTTACCTTACAAGGGACATGTTTTAGTTTTTTGGAAAAACAGGAATCTAGAAACATTACATCTTCTCAGTTTCAAGGCTCAGCTTTAAACTTTGTTTCTTCTGGTATGTATTTACTTTACATTTTTCAGTCTTTTCACCACCTCCAGTTATCTTCCCAGTAATAGTAAATTAAATTTCTTAATAGACCAATATTATAACAACCAAATTTCAGACATCAGAGATTAAGATAGTAGATGTCTCCAGAAAGGAGGAATGAATCACACATAAAGTCAAGGATCAGAATGTTCATTTGACTCCTTACTAGCTAGAAGGGAAGATTGAGTGAAATGGTAACTTGGATCTTTTGTGAGATGTGAAGATAGTGTGTCTTATAGAGGTTTTTATTTTGTTGTTGATTGCGTGGGCTTCTTCTCTCTGGAGAGTCATTCTCTTAATTTGTGATAAATTTTATATTATCCCTTTGATACTTTTTTCTCTAATCTTCTTAAGCTTTTACCAGTTGAGTGTTGGATTTTTGGTTTATTTTCTAATTTAATTGGGGTGCATATTTGGAAATTAAAAATGGGACAACAATTTTCTACCATCACATTTATCCCCCACTTTAAATGTTATATTGGAGTATGTTTTTCTGCTTGGATAACAAGCTATCTTAGAGAATCTGAGGGTTTTTATTCTGCTCCTTTTTCTGACTTTATTACTGAATAAAGTAGCAGTTTTGTAGGTGTAGTTCATTCTCCTCGGAATTTTTCTGTACATTTCATAATAGACTTTTGTCAACGTACTAAATGTTATTGGTTGTGAATTTTTGTGTGGCCCACTGCACAGTTCACTTTGACAGTGTTGTAATTTCAACTGTATACTCCGTATGCTGCTACCACTGACATCTGAGCCTCTGCTTGTTTTTAAATTAGGAAATCTATTTGGGATCTGCCTCATGCTTCTTCATATCTTCAAAAATTTGATTATAAACCTCTCTGGATTTCTGAGGGTAACAGTATGTATTAACTTTTTATCTACATATCTTTAGGGTTCATTTTTCAGGTGAAGATATATCATGCCTGGATGGCTTCCGATAGGAATGTCCTAACTAAGATCTAGGCATAACTACTCAAATAGATAACATTTACATAACTTACAAATATGAAGGGATGTTGCTAACAGTTTTAGGTATATTATCTTACATAGTTCTTAAAACAATTCTGTCATGCGGGTCCTACTATCTCTTTTTATCAGTAAGGAGAATGAAGTTTCGAGAATTTAACTGGTCCAGTTTGCATACAAAAACGTTTAACGTGTGGTTCAAATCCAATTTGTATGATTCTAATGGCCAAGCTCTTGGGCACTATTCTTTTCTTGAAGGCAAAGGTCTGAACTAATACATATCTTCCAATGTATTTTCAGTGTCAGGATTTCAAATTTTTTTTGCAGCATAGAACATAAAATAGGTTTTATCTAAAAACCTCCTTAATTGGATTATTGGTCTAGGAACTGTGGAAAGAAAGTAGAGTTGTATCACACTTGGTAATAACACTATCCTTCTTAAGTTAAAAAAATTAGGCAGAATAAAACAATAGGATAATACAATGACTAAAGTGAACACTGATTACAGAATTTAAATATGTATTAATTGGTAGCATAATCTGTCAAACTCATTTTAGGTTCAACATCATCACATTTCAATGACATTTCTTTTTGTTGTTCAAATTGTGATTACTAAGGGCTTTGTGTGTATGTATATATAAAGGAGTATTGTGTTTCTGAAGTTTTACCTAGATATTCAATACCACTTTATTTTATTTTCTTAAATTTATGATTAAGAGCTGATAACTAATGTTGTCAAGGTCCCACCATACTTCTGGGCGGCTCCATGTGAGAAGATTTAAGTACTGATATTTTAAAAATCTCCTTTAACATGCTTAAGAATAGAACAGCTTTTTCTGCTTTTGAAAAGTCATAGGAAAGTGAAATGATGTAATGCCCCAATCTGGTTCAATTAGTGCAAATTACAAAACTTACACTATTAAAATTTTTATATACTGTCCTTCCTCATGCATTTATAAAATCCAAGTTGACCTATTTACTGTGAGTAGTTGTTAAAAATATACATATAAAATTCTCACAACTCAAGTCAAAGTATAAAGAATTCTATGCAAGTAAACTAAGATTTATTGTAAGGCCAACCTGTGGTTGAAAAGGAATTACTACTTAATTCAAAAGTGACCACTGTTTGCAACATAGTTCATTAAAAATGTAATTGTATTTCCTACAGTAATAGATCTATGTTTAACATCTGTTGTAGCATTGCTGTTATCAGTATCTATTGTCATGTATCTTTAGTTTCCCTTTAATATAAATTTTTCCCAGAGATTTTTCAGCTAAGTATATGTGAATTGAGATAGCAATATGCAAGTAAAACAAGTAAAAGTCAGTGAAAAGAGATAAATTCAGACAGTTTGGCATGTGAGTAAGATGTGTTGCCAAAACATCACTTTAGAACATTTTAATTTTATATTTACAGCTAGCTATAGTAGTTAAATCTGCATTAGAGTTCTCATGCTTTCTACTTAAGAGTTTTCTAAGAGCTTCAGTGAACACTTGAAGATTATAAATTAAGAGTGGAATATTGCAGTATTTAAATTTATATAGTTTTACTGATTTGAACTTTAGTTTCATTGACCTATGTATTCCTTTTGTTCTTACCACCCTTGGCCTTTTAAAGGGTTCAGATAGATATAAATGATACACAGTGAGAGAGATGTACAATTATAAATCCATTCTCTCAGAAATATTTCAGTATCAAGTATTCTGTCTCATTTTTACATTATAGTTAGATTCTGTTTACTCAAGCTATTGATCCATACTTGACAAATAAAAACTGTATGTATTTATAGTATACAAAATGATGTTTTGATGTACACATACATTGTGAGGTGATTACCACGATTCAGATAATTAACTTTTCCATTACTTTATTTAGTTACCATTTTTATAGTATTTTGTAACACTTAAAACCAACTTCATTAACACATTTTGAGCATATAATGCAATATTATTAACTATAGTCTGCATTTTGCACTTTACATAACCAAAATTTACTCATTTGTGTAACTGATGATTTTTACCCTTTGATCAGTACTTACCTGTTTTCCCCATGCCCTAGCCCCTTTCAATAACCATTCTACTTTGTAGCTTTGTGAGTTTAACTTTTGTTGATTTCACGTTTAAGTGAGGTCATGCACTGTTCATCTTTATCAGTCTTTTTTTTTTCACTTAGTATCATGCCTTCCAGTTTCATCAGTGTTATCACAAATGGCAGGATTTCTTAAATCTGAATAATTTCCTCTGTGTGTGTGTGTATGAGTGTGTGTGTGTATGTGTGTGTGTGTGGATGTATTACATTTTCTCTATGCATTCATTCACTTATGTATACTTTAGTTGTACAGACATGGTTAACATTATATATAATGTACATTGTAGTACATATATCTGCAATATACTGATTTCATTTTCCTTGGTTATGTACTAGACCACAATGACAGTTCTATTTTTAATCTTTTAAAGAAGCTCCATACTGATTTTCATAGGGGCTGTACCAATTTACATTGACACCAAGAGGGTACAGGGGTTCTCTCTTCACCAAATCATTGATAAAATTTATCAACATTGTTTGTTTGAGACAGGGTCTCGCTGTGTAGTCCAGGCTGGCCTTGAACTCGCAGCAGTCCTTCTGTCTCTGCCTCCCAAGAGCTGGGATTACAGGTGTGCACCTCTAGGCTTGGCTTCATTTCTCAACATTCTACATACTTGACAGTTCCTTTGTTTATTTCATAATAGGCATTCCGCCTGATGTGAAGCTGTCTCATTATAGTTTTTATTTTTCATATCTATGATGAGTATTGATACTGAATATCTTTTCATATACTTGTTGACCATTTGTATGTCTTCTTTCGAGAAATGCCTTTTAAAATCCTTGGCCCATTATATAATAAGAATATTTAGCATTTTGCTATTGAGATGATTTTCTGATGTACTGTGGATATTAATCCTTTATCAGGTACATAGTTTGCAGATATTTTCTTCATTCCATATATTGCATTTTCACTCTGTTGGTTGCTTCCTTTGCTGTGTAGAATCTTTAAATCTGATGTAATATTCCTTGTCTATTTTGTGCTAGGCTGTTTTCAGGGGTGCAGGTGGCAGGGTTCTTGCCTTCAAACTGTACTAGAGTGGGGCTAGATTCAGGTCACAGGAATGCTTCAGTGAAAACATACAGGACTGGTGACAACAGACCTACTGCGAAAGACAAGGTAATTTTTACTGGGACCCAGAATCGGCAGAACTTACTCTAGAGCATAGTAGAATGGGGCTGTGAGCCCATTTGAGTACCTGCATTTGGGGCCCAGGATTTTAGGTCTGTTACTTGGATGTTGGGGTTGGGCATGGTTTAACCCAAGTCTTCCGGTGGATAAAGCTGTTGGAAGCACTGTGGCCAAGTGAAGCTCAAGCTGAGTCCATAAGAATTTGGGGCTGCTTTTGGCCTATAGCCTGGACTGAGTTAGAGAAATCTGCTACATGGCCATGAGTGGCCTTCTAAAAGTTGCTCTCCTTCATCTTGGGTTTCACCTAGGTTCTGAGCTTCCTACGTGGAAAAACACTTCTGAACATGGGTAGTTACCAGATCATTGATTGTATAAAGGGATGCGAGATCAGGACCTCTATTCTGCTAACTTTTCTGATGTTACTCTGACTGTATTCTTGATGCAGAAAATAGCCCTTTCTTAACTAAAGTTTGCTGGGTTTTTACAGATGTCCCAACTCTTGAATTCCAACTGCTTATTAAATTCACATAGTTTGTTGCCATCATCTACCTGGGATCTGACAACCATCAAATGAAAAAACAGTGGAGATAAAGAGAGTATTATACAGTAAAAATAGATGCAAAATAGGCTAAAGTGGAAATCAGCTTTCTTAGACTCCAAATGCTAGTGGAAACCTTCAAGTAATTCCTGAACTTTCCTTGTGTATCTCTTCTGAGATTCAGGAACAGATTTTCTGATGTTTGTTTTATGATCATTTTAACTGGGGATCTTTGTCAGCAATTTTCACATTGGAATTCTGAGGCAAAATGGAGAAGCTTCTGTTTCTCATGTTATAGAGACCTAAGGGCCTGATTTTTGGAAATACAATGTGAGGGAGGAGGAGATCATTCCAGCTGAGCATCCACTTATGAGACAAAGCAAATACTACACTAAATATTAATACTCCCTGTATTTTGAAATGAGCTTAAATCTCATTTGGTTATCTGATAAGTTGATAGAACCACTCTAATATTAATAAAATATACCAGGACTGCAAGAATCAGCTTAGAGGCATGAGTTACTAAATTAAAATCTGTGTTAGTTTTCTCATTGCTGGAAACAATACCCAATCCCCACAATTTAAAGAAGAGTTTAATTTGGGTAATAGTTTTAGAGGTTTCAGTTCATGGTATGCTGACTCCAGTTCAGAAACATCATGGCAGAAGCGAGTGGCAGACAAAAACTGCTCACTTCATGGTGGCTGGGAATCGACGCACAGAGGAGGAGGACCAGAGAGATATATACTCTCCAAAGCCATGCCTCTACCTCCTCCAACTGGACCTTACCTCCTAACAACACTTTCAACTACAGTGCTGAATATTGCTAAGTGTAGTGTTGAGTATAGTGTCCCACATGATCCAGTCACTTTTTCACGAGTGTCTTAATCCAGTGAAGTTTACTACTAAGCTTAAACATCACAACATGATCATTAAGCATTATATTCGATGGCATTGCTTCCCCACCAAAATCATGTTTAACAGCAGAAGCAGCTCCTTCCAGGTTGAACTCTTCTGAGAATTGGTCTTGGATGATGGGAACCTCGGGAGGTTATCCCCTTTACCCCAGGGCATCCCATAATCAATAAGTAACTGTATCTGGGATATCAAACTCCAGTCGCCTTTGTCTCCAGATAGGATAATTCTGTTGTGTGCTGCTAGACACTTCAGAAATCCCTGCAGGATCAGTCTAAACCAGTGTTGCACTGGAGTCAGTCTCACTGAAGCTGGCTGTTCATGCTACTTTTAAACTCTGTGTTCAGGGATGTTATGTGGATAAGTTCAAATTGACTGCATGAGAGTATTTCCACTGAAGAAATAGAGGAACACTAAAATTCAGGTTATCTTTTTCTTATTTTCTTTCTCCAAAATCACTTAGCAGCAAATAACTGGACTGACCCCGCATTGTCGACTACCTCTTTTCCCTGCCCTGTCTGGCCTCTTTTACTTCCATTAGGTTTTTCCTTGGAGCACATCCTCAACAATTATTTACATGAGTTACATTTCAGAATGCCTCTAGGAAATCTGACCTAAGTGAAGTATGTACTATGTTCCAAATACTGTACTAGGTATTTTACATAATTGTGTCATACAATTCTCTTAGTGATCCTGTGAAGGAGACATTACAAATGATTTTCTAGACAAAAGGTGAACTTTAGCTGGCTAAATGTCTCTAAAGCACATGCCCTTTCTAATACATCACACAAAAGATGGAAAGAATAGAACGCTGAATGATCACTTCGTCCAATCCTATTTCTTAGCATGGCTTTATGCGAACTGTTCAAGATTATTTACAATCCTTCCTATTTGAAATGGGTGCAGATTTTAATAATGAAGTAAATCATTTTAAGCAAGGTGCAGACATTTAAAGATGTTGTGGAAGAGACGCTTTTGGTTTTCAGTAGCATTGTAACACTTTATAAAGATAGTCTTTGAAGGGTCCTGCTTTTTTCTCGTGAATATACATAAAGTTTGAAAGCCATGGTTTACCTTTTCATTGGGAAGAGACTGATTATGTATCTTTGGAAAGAAAGACTAGTAAAAATAGAAAACCCCAACATATTTAACCAGATCAGCATTTAAAAGTAAAAAATGTGAGTTTTTCAGCCTTTGAAATGAATGGAAAGAAAGAAGAACATTTTTGCAATTATTATTTGAATTTAATTTTAGAAGACAAGATAAAAGTGACTTAAAGGTACAAAGACAGTCACCTTTGTGGAGGTATTTGTATTTCAAATGGCATATATTCACTACAGTAAACATTTGTGGGGCGAAAATGACTTCTCGTTTGTTATGAAGGTAGTGATGATAGATCTTAGTGTTTTGTTAGCATTCTTTTTTATTTTGCCAGTCAATCCTGGTATTTTTTTTATTATTTATAGGTTACAAATGTGTCCAAAGTTTCTTAAAAATATGTTTCTATTATTGAAATAAAATCAGAAGTGTTTCATTTTGCTTATTTTTATTCTCATTCGGAAAGATACTGCTTAAAATTACTTTTTAAATACTGATTAAGTCGTATTTTGCATCTGAAGTCCTTCGCCATAACATATCCTCTGATTTTTACACTTATCTTTCTACTTTTTTCCCCTAGTGTTCCATAGTCATCAAAATCTAAACTAGATGGAATGAAAATTTTCAGTTAAAAATGAACTCAGTACATACAATTTCTATTTCTGGTGTCCTTAAAGAAATCATAGTGTAACACTCAGCCAGCCAGGACTGGGAATTGAGCTCAGTGGTGAGAGTTCTTGCCTCTCAAGCACAAAGTCCGGAGTTCGATCCCCAGCACCAAAAAAAAAAAAAAAAAAAAAAAAAAAAAAAAAAAAAAAAAAAAAAAAAAAAAAAAAAAAAAAAAAAAAAAAAAAAAAAAAAAAAAAAAAAAAAAAAAAAAGGAAAAAACAAACAAAGCAAAAAACTCAGTTGGCCAAAATACTTCCTTACAGAGTGTTGTAATCTTTAGACTTCTCTAGGTTTTATTTATGGTTGTGAGAATACGACATGGAAAAAAACATAATATGCATGTTTCCAAGAAAATAGATTTCATCGCTTTTATTATTTGCCCTCACATGAGCAAATTCGTGTTGTTCATCTACATAGCATTAGAAAATGTATTTTTGAGTATGTGTCAAAATACTCATCTGTCTTTGATCTTTAGTAATAGTAATTGCTAAAATGTGGAATTGTTATCCTCAATGAAAGGATTCATTTTCTTTCTCAAAGTCCTATTTAATAAAGTTAAATTCCAGCTGACAGTGAATTTGTTTGCTATCTTGATTTTTTGGTTCTTTTTATGGGAGGTGTTACATTTGTTCTTAACTACAAAATAAAATTCTTAAGTTTGGGTGGTTCATTGAGGGTCACACTTGCTGTCAAATTCAAGAGTGAGGTTTTAGTTACATAAAAAAAAGGGTTGGAAACATAGCTCAGTGGTTATAGTGCTTGACTATCGTGCATAAGGCTCTGGGTTCGGTATCCAAATCTGGAAAAAAAAATCTTTGAACGTTCTACTTGCTTGAAACTGTGTAGAAATACCAAAACAAACACCCCTCATCCTACTGTTGTTTATTTTTTCCTAATGGATTTTAGACACGTCAGTTGAATGGAAGTTAGTTTATGTTTTTCAGTTCTTTCCCAGTGATTTCTCATTTTTCTTTCAGTATTTGGTGTTTTTAAAAAGTTATTTTTCAAATGGGTTAGCAGTTTAAACTCTGTTGTTAGTTTCAAAAGACAAAAAAGTCTAATTATGAGGTAGTATATTTAAAAACTTTCATTTTCTCCTTTGGGAATTACCATACTTTGACACTGACAGTCTACGTTTCAGAACTCATACTGCTTGTTTTCAAATTCTAGCTCCTCTACTTACTAACATGTTACCTTGGACAAGTCACTCAATGAGAATGAGGACTGTAATGATTTACTATCTACTTCAGAAGGGTTTTGTATTAAATGCATCAATACATAGAAAGATCATAGAATAATCGCTAATATAGGTTAAGTATATGAGTGCTTTTTCTTCATCAGCTTCTCATGTTAGGGACCCTTTTAATATAATCTCTATTTACTATACAATATTTGTTGTGGAGAAGAATATAGAAAATATTCACTTATTTTCTTATATAGGAACAGAAGGTGTGGGGACAGTAGTTATTAATTGGTAGAGGAATGGCATTTTCCAATATGTTTTTTCAGTTGATGCTTGAATATTTTATGATTTCTTGTAGTTTGTGAATGTGCAATAACTTGAAATGATCCTCTTCATAACTTTGCCATGTAATCTATGGATAATATGACAGTTTGGTACAACTTTACAGTAGGTGGATTAGGGCTGCTGCTGTACGTACAAAGCAGGCAGAAATCATAACAACTAGAGCCAGTAGCAAGTGGTCACAAGGATTTTCTCATTATTGTATTATTCACCGTTTATGTGCAGTTGTTCTCAAACTTCATGCATTGGAATCACTAGTAAGACAAGTTAAAATGTGGGTTTATGGGCAACCTGTTATTCAGTGAAGAGTAATATAGCTCAACTTACAATAGGCGTGGAGGTCAACGAATCACAACATGGTGCAGGCATTGAAATCCACACTGTTGATCACTCTGAGTGTCTGAAACACAAGCCAGGTTACTTTAGCTTATGTGGATTCTATTTCTAAAGGAAATTATTCTTTTATAGGTGTATCAAATAGTGAAAAGATTTGTTCAATGTTTGATACACTGCTTAATTAATTTTAAAACTAACTTGTGGGGGCCATTAATTTTCCTATTTCTATTATTAAATACTCTAGTTGTATAGTCATCGAATATAGAATAAATTTTGATAGAGTACAAGACCTGATATTTCAAAAATTATCAAGATGTTACTTTGAACATTTATGGTCCCCAGCATATAAAGATTTCTGGGAAGGGCCGCAGCTTAAATAGCTCTAAAGTATGCAGTTCTGTAAATATCAAATGCACATATTTTGCAGATTCAGTAATTTTAAATAATTTCTAATTCTCTCAGTGAGGATTTTTTTATGTTTTTTTGCTGCTGCATTTATTTTTTGGGTAGGTTGTTTGATGGTCCTAAATTCTTGTATAGCCTCCATTTTTCATTGATGGGAAGTATCTAATAAGGAATGTGCTCTAATAAGGAATATGCTTTCTCTTAGAGCCACAAATAGAAATACTTGTGTAGTGGACAACACCTTGGCCTGTTTCCAGGGAGACTGCAGTTGATTAGCAGCTTCTTTTTTCTAACTCCAGTGGATTGTTCTTTGGTGACTTTGATGTTCAAGCACCTTAAAAATCACCAACTTTATTGATACCATCCTTATGTATACATTTCTGTGTCAACTCTGTGTGTCGCAAAACATAGAGAAAAGCAAATTTCTTGTGTAACAACAACGATGTGTGGTTATCTAGTCACACCAAGCTCAGTGACTCGCTTTCTTGGCATTTTCAACTTGAGTGTCTTATGCAGTATGAAATTGAGACTGAATTTTAAGGTGTTTGTGGATTTTGATGTAGTGATAGACTTTTAGGCATCTCCATTGTTAAGTTGTAAATTCCTGAAATCACGTATAATTATCTGATTTTCATATTTATGTAATTCATCCATCTCCCAAAATTGTAAGGATCAAATGTAATTCAGTTTGAGCGAGGTTTTAAAAAAGTATGAAATATTCTATAGATATATATTGATTTTTTCTTGCAAATTACTGTCTCTTCCCATATGAAGAGGATAGAGCTGGAATACATAAAAAGTGTTAGAATAACATAATTTTCACTATAATGGCCAGTCATGGAAACCATCTAGCTTCTAAAGAAGCAACGACTACTGTGGGCATCACAACAGATGAAATATGTGATGGAAGGTCTGAAATTATGCAGGTGGAAATAAATTGATTTAGTTAAGCACTTTATGCAGTAGCCTTTTTATTCAGTAGAATTCAGAAAACATCACTCACCAGCAAAATAAAAGGAAAAAGCTTACATGTAAACTCAGGCTACAGTAATGGCTTATATATAAATATGTAGATTTCTATTCAATTTTATACCTCAAATGATAATGAAATAGAAAAATACTGTATATTCTAGCTAAATGGTTCTACCTATTATGAAAGTAAATTTCATCTGAGTCAAGGACAGAAAAGAAGGAGTTAGAATGAAGTGCATAGAATGCTTTGCTGCTAATTAGGTTCACAAAATTCTATTCATAAATAGCTTTGCAATAATGCATTTTGTCTGTTTGCATTTATTTATGTCACCTGCTTCATTTCCTAGCTAACCCCCAGCATACAGTGTTAGCGCCCACTTCAATAAATTAACAGGAATTCAAGGATCTTCCTGTAGCTAGACTCATATCATTAACTCTTCGTTATCCATGTAGTCGTTAATTCTAAAATGGTTTCTCTTTCTCTTTCTGCATACCTTTATAAGCCTCCTCCTCTTGTCAGCTGATGTTTGCCCAGGGAAGACAGTCTAATATTAATATTTACCAAAGTAATGTATAATTAGCAAAGCTACTGATATATAATGCAGTGCATGTGTGGCCAAGTAGAAATATGCTTCTAATTGGTACTGTATCATCTTTGCTCCTTGCTGTTATCCTACATTATCGAGAACATACTGGATCCTGGCAAATTGTAATCTTTGGAGGTAATTTACTTATTTCCTTTAGGCCCATGATGGATAGTTTCTAAATCTACTGTTAAATTTTTTTAAAACTCATATTGCTTTGTTTTAATCCTTTGGAACATGCTTACTTATATAACTAAACAAGTGGAAAGATTCTACATTCTAGTTGTCTAATCTCCCAGTGACTAATTGCTTGATTCATCGTGTTTTCTTCCAATCAGAGGTTTCTCAGTTATGTCTAGAGCATCTTTGCAGGTGGATTTTCTTTTAAGCAGTTAAATAATGCACTTGATAAATGAGTGGCAGATGCTGTGTGGCTGTTGCAGCAGTGACTGTTGAAACAGGGGTGAGAATTCCCTGTCTAATTATTCAGAAATAGACGAACATAGATTTGCAGTGCCTTCCTTGAGCCTTTATAGTTCTCAGGTGCCCTGTGTTAGCCACAGATACTCAGATGATTATGCTTGCAGCTGCCTCCAAGTGTTTTCCTTTTTCAGAGGTTTTAATATATCTTTTCAATCATAGGATACTCCTTCAGCGCTTTTTTTTTTTAATATTCGGGTAGCTAGAGGAGCAGGTCATAGAAAGAGACTGAAAAAGAGAGCTGAAGGTTGTTTGACTTAGTGAGAGAGTCACAGTGGATTTGATGCAGCATCAAGAGGGAAATTGCAATGGCAGATTTATGTTATGATGTACTATGTGGCTGATGGTTGAGAATCATTATTGGCAAGAAGATTGCCAGAGGAACAAAAGAAGGATGCAGTTATCTTTGGATAACATTTTCTCTTTAATATTCTTTTTCATTTTGAGAATTATTTTTCGACATATATAGTAGTAACTACTTAGTCAAGCTGTTTAACATTTTTAAGACTTGGATTTTATTAAAAAAACAGTTATTTTTGGCCTTTAAATGCTTGAGAAAATTTGATAGCCTTTTATATTGTAGAGACAGCAGGCTGAGAAGATCTGTCTGCAAAGATATATTGCAAGATGACTCCATAGTTTTCATTAAAACTTTGAAGCAAACTAATCTTTTAAAAATTTTATTCAATTTACAGAATAGAAAGAAGAAAGAATGTTGAATTTAAAGTACAAAAATATTGTTGGAGATTTTTATTTACTCTATTCCCTAGAAATAATTTGCCGTAAAAGTTCTATTATGATATTGTACTCTGAATTTTTAAGTACAATTGGAAAACTTTGTGAATTTTAACAATAAGCATAAACTTTGCTTGCCAAAGAAGAATATAATTCCGTGTCAGTGATGCTACATGCATGCTTTAATCATTTAATGATCATGATAGTATTGCATAAAAGAGCCTTTGTGTGTTTGCGGGAGTTACTGGAGACTGAATCCAGGGTGTTTGCACTGAGGTACATCCCTAGCAATCTTTTAAAAAATTTTTGAAACAGGGTCTCACTGGGTCTCTTGAGTTGTCCAGCCTGGGCTTGAACCTGCCTGCAATCATCCTGCTTCAGACTCCTAGAGTGCTGGAATTACAGGCATGTGCTACTGCCCCTTGCTTGTAAAAGAGCATTTTATATTGTCAAAATAATGTGTATGGCATGGATAGATTCGAATAATTATATTTTGCTCAGTAGTCAAAGTACAGAGAAAGTCTTGATACTGTCTGCTACTGTCCTGTACTGAAAGACTCTCTTTAGCGCTGTAATATAAAATCACGGAAACATTACACACTTTAGAGTAGACAGATC
Source organism: Hystrix cristata (assembly GCA_004026905.1). Classification (NCBI taxonomy): domain Eukaryota; kingdom Metazoa; phylum Chordata; class Mammalia; order Rodentia; family Hystricidae; genus Hystrix; species Hystrix cristata. The sequence goes on along the minus strand of PVJO010005993.1, from coordinate 27,192 downwards.
TGAATTTGTGTTTGGATCTATTACTAGCCACATGCCATCACTGAATCACTTCTGAAATTCACTTTTCTCGTTTTTAGTGAAGAATTAAAAATTCCCTGCATACTTTCTGTGAAAATTAAAGTAATTGTACAAAGAGTATATAATTTCACAGATGTGCTACTGATAATTACCATTATTGTGATTTTTTTTTAAATGTGCAAATAATATGCCCAGTGACTGACATTACTTGCGTTCAGTCAGCTAGCAAATACAGCATTTGTTTAGCCTATGAGTTGCTTAATAATGTCCTTGTGGGACATTAAGCTTAAGCAAGATAAACATGGTAATAATCCTCATTCTTGTTTTAAATGGAATCTTAGATTTATAAAAAAATTTATTTTACTCCCAATTGCCTTGCATGTCTAGACAGTTTCAAAAGGAAATGGCTAAAACTAGAGAATACTGAGGTAGACAGAAAATAAATTAGTAGCATTACTTTTGAAACTTTAACTACTGTGGATTCTGTTTCCTCAAGTATAAGATGGGGATGAACCCCTGATATGAAAACTCATAGTATTAAGTAAGAAGAATGTTTGAAAACTACAAGAGCCTACACAAACATGAGTGACAGCAAGGTTATTTTCTGACAGTTTCCTTGAATTACACTGAATCAGTCACATTGTTTTTCAATCAAGGTAATCCAATCAAGAAATCAAAACTCTATTAAATGCCTGACTACCTACTGTAGCATTTTTTTTTGTAATCTTGGAGAATGTGCAACATATAAAGATTTGGTCTTTTCTTGTATTACTTGTCTATTACTGGATAAGCAATTACCACAAAGTTTTTGATGCTAAAGTGAACATGTATTTAATATTTTGTGTTTTTGATGGATCTTGCATGGTTTTGCTGGGTCTTGTGTTCTAGGTCTTGGAAGGTTGAAATAAAGATGTTCATTTGTGTGTCCTCCGTGGTGGTTTGTCTAAGGAAAGAGTTGCTTCTATGCTCTTTCTGATTTTTTGGCAGAATCCATTTATATCTTTATGGTTTTATCACTAAATTCACCATTTTATGATATCCTCTGTAGAAAGTTCATGACATACTTGTTGGCTTTCTTCTGGGGTAACAGGGGAATGTGTTTCAGATATTTTACCTTCTATTAAAGGTATTGATTGATTAGGACTACCCTAAAAGAGATAATATTTCTAATGATTAACTCAAAAATAAGTTGATTAGGAACTTAATCATGGTAGTCCTACCCATGCTCAAATTTACACAGCACCTATACACCAGAGGACTAGATTCTTGGAATCCATTTGCATGGGCTTAGCAAACTGTCCATGTCTTGCTACTTTATTTTTGGCGACTGAATTTTTAAGTATTATGACAGAGGAGTCCTGTTTTTGGAGTGTAAATAGGTAAGGTTGAGGTTATGCGGAAAAAATTCATTTTTCTTATATGAGAATATACACAGAAACCTCTTCTGAGCAATTCTATAATAGGAAGGAGCTTGCTCTGCTTAGTTAACTCTTGATTGGCCTAAAATGACATGACATTAGTTTAAATTATGTCTCATTGAATGCTAATAAGAATAAAGATTCCTTGATATATCATTTGCCATTTGGCTTGTTTTGATTCTGTAATACAGAATCTGTTCTTCGTCTCTTATTCCTGCTGCCCAAATATTGGGGGAATAAATACTGTGATTTGATGAATGAAGTTCCTGCTCAGTCTGCATTTTTTAATTTACTCAAAACTGAAAAGATATTTGGATTTAAATTCAAAAGATATGATTTCCACTTCCAGCTTTTATCACTTAAGGTTCACTAGGGACAAATTTAAATATAGATATATATCTGTAATGTGTTAAGGATTTACACAATAGGCTTACAACGGCTGTCTGCAGTCAGTGGGTGAAAGAATGTGAAAGGTCTGTCTGAGTACTGGAGAGCTGGAGGATCCATTCTAATGAAGGAGGCATGGAGTTCACTGCAGAGTCCAGTGCAAGTCCTTATGAAAAAAGCAAAGGGTCTGTGTTGAAAGACTAAAGAGTCTGTGGTGGAAGTCTGAAGGAACTGGAAACGAACATCGAAAAGTGATGGTGAAGTTTGGAGATTCTCCCGGGAAGCAAGAAGGCATACTTCCTTCTTTGCCTTTTTATTATATCCAGGATACAAGCCTATTGGATGATGCCACCTACATCCAGGGTTAATCTTCTGTTTTCAGTTTACATATCATTCATCTGGACACACACACAGAAATGTGCTCCACTAATCTGCTTGGTGTCTTGTTTTTTTTTTTTTTTTTTTTTTTTTTTTTTTTTTTTTTTTTTTTTTTTTTTTTTTTTTTTTTTTTTTTTGGTGCTGGGGGTTGAACTCAGGGCCTCGGCTTGCTAGGCAAGTGCTCTCCAGCTTGAGCTAAATTCCCAGCCTGCTTGGTGTCTCTTAATCCACTGAAATTGACAACACAATTAACTATCACATAGCTCTATTTCTATCTTTCTCTGTGACTAAGAGAAGCCTTTTTGAGTCCCACTTTTCCAAGTGTAAAATGAGCCTGTAAATCCAGAGAATCCTTTCTGACACCAACATCTTTAAATCTTCCTGGAATTTCTTACATAAATTTGAGAGTAGCTTTCAAGAAACAAGGCTGTCAGTATGTTTATCTAGAAATTTGACCCTCATAATATTATTAGCATTTGAAAACAAGTCTGCAAATGGCATATGACAGAATTTTAAAGATATAGAGTACTATCCTGCAATACTATAGGAGAAAAAATAGTTCAATACATTTCCAAATAAAGACTATAACTTCAAGATGAAATGAATTCTAAAGTGGTGAACATTTTGATCCCAGGAAATACTGCATCTTTGTTATATATTCTCCCCAAGTAGAAACTATTCATTGTTCACATTTCAGATAAAAAAAATCACAAGTAAATTTGACATAAGGATAAAGTTTTCTTTCTGTTTTTTTTGTTTTTCCTGGGGATCAAACTCAGGGCCTAGTGCTTGCAAGGCATGCACTCTAACCACTGAGTTAAATCCCCAGACCCCTTCTGCTTTTTCCAAATCTTTTTATAACTTGATACAAGTTCAGATCATGAAGAGATAGTTATAAGCTAACTCTGAATATTTTCATCTTTTGTGGTACTTTAAAAAAATAATCAGCTCTTGTTCGAGATGATCTGAATTTTTTTTTTTTTTTGAGTTAGTGTGTTGTGAATAGAACTATAGTAGCACTTATAACAAGCTGAGGTTTTGGCAGTAGAATTGTTTATACAAAAACAGTCATTTGCATTTGCCTGAATATTCTTTTCTTTCCTGAAATATTGTTGGAGATTCTATTTTATTTCATTCATTTTGAGTTTATTTGTCAAATTATTAAAGAAATAATACATGTCATCTTTTGAGTTGGCATGTTATTCTTATCTTTGAGGATTCAGCTAGTAAAGATAATGCTTTCTAAACATGCTTTGTTAAATTCCAAATTTTAGCACAATATGTAAATGTCTGAGTGTGTTTTTTGTTATCTTGTTTAATATTTGATATATCTTAGTATACCAAAAATATTACACTAATAAAAATGTTGTTACATATTTCACTATGTAAAAATAGTACATAATATAAAATACTCCTTAGTGGAGCAATCATAACTCCACTTAGATCCTGGCATGTTCTCCTGAAACACACATGTTTGTGTGTATGATGTACATACACACACATAATCCTTTAAGAGGAAGACACAGTCCTTATATTTGAGGAATTTCCAATGTCATGAAACTCAGACCTCATTATTCTTAGTGGCATGTTCTTTGTGAGGCAATAAAAATCTTTGATAAATTTTTAAAAGATGCATTTATTACTCTCTCCTTTTCTGTATTCTATTCTTTGCTGCTATGTTACTGGAGAGAGCTATAAATATGTGAACAGATTTTATTTCCTGAGAAGCCACAGACATTATTAACAAATATAAACACACTTACACTTCTACTAGTTTCATCTCTGAAAAGTCACCTATAATTTCAATACTTTTAAAAAGCACAAGGGAAGCTGATTTGACAAAAAATCTTTTAAAGCAAGGAACAAACCTCTGATATATCTAGTAAATTATTGCTCTTTACACATACCATGTTATCTTAAAATAGGGTTTTATCATGTATTCTCAAGGTGGATTCAAGTTAATCTCTTGATATTTTTGTCGAATAAATCTCTGAATGTGGGAATAACATTAGCATGTCTATGATTTCAGCTGTGAATTCCTTTTTATAGATCTATTATACATTGAATTTTCATTTATGTCTCCATCCAGTGTTCATATATTTTAGAAATACAGGTTGTACTTTTTTTCTGTGCATTGTTACTGTCAGACTTACTAGTAGTTTGGATTAATTGCAGTAAAGATGATATAAAAGGTCTGTTACTCCTTTCCAAGTGTCAACACTCTTATCTCATAAAACATGTGTTTTTCTTATAAGTGACCTTGCCAAACTTATGTTATCCTTTAGCCATAAAGGGAGAATTACAAGAAATAAATAATGGAAGCATCGTGAGCTAATAAGAATAGTGAAAACTCGTGAGAAATAACCCTACTTGTGAATTTAATTCTTCTCATTTTTTACTTCTGCATCCCCACTCCTAGTGATTTATTACAAGATACCCTTGTCTTCTGCTTGGACTCCTGCAGTTACATTTTTACTGATCTTATATTAGTTTTGTCTCACTCTACTCACTCATTTCAGCACAGAAAATTTAGGCATTTTTATGAATGCAAATACGGTGTTAGTTACAGCGTTGCTCTGATAAAAATTATCAAAAATTTTAAAGGTCTTCTTATTCTAAGACAAAATTCATTATCAGCAATATAAGATCCATGAACAATTCACCCTTGCCTGCATCACTGTCTCAATTTATATCTGTCCCTCTCTTCATATCTCCTCACACACTGTCCACAGCAGCCTTCTGCTAGTACCTGTCCTAAGTGTTTTGTGCCTGAGGCTTCCACAGGCTGTTGCTCCTGACAGTTGTCCACTCCACCACCTCATGCCGGCCTCACTGATGTATGTATGTCCTTCTCGTCCTTCCAAACTCAGCAGATATTTCACTACTTCATCTTTCCCTAGATTGTTGTGCTGTTTTATGCCCCTCGAATGGTTTGTAATTTTACTTACTTGAACTTCTCACGATTTTTGTTAAATCATTAATATTGTAGGCCTAGAGATGTGGCTCAGTGTTCTACAGTTGCCTAGCATATGTGTGGCCTAAATTTGATTGCGAACACTGTAAAAATAAAAAATAAATAAATAAAATAATATAATGTAAGCGGTAGTTTCATTTTATTCTCTCTGATGTGAATCCAGGGACAGAGGTTGTCTTGGTAATTGCTGAATTGCCAGTGCCCAGTAGATATTGAATCAGTATTTGATGGAGGAGTGAATGAATGTTTAAAGAATAATGTAAGTTTCAAAATATCTTTTGGTCCTACAGAATTTTAAATTCTGCATCATAAACTTTATTTTAATACAATGTTAGTAATACTGATAGCATAGAGTATCAGTTAGTAATATTGACTGCATAGAGAATGTTAAATTTTCTCTTACTTTTTGTATTATTTACTTTAAATGTCTTTGGAGAAAGGACATGATTTATCAAGCAAAAATTCACAAATACCATATAGAGTTTGGTTTAAGTGCTAAACTGTATTAAAATACAGATCAGATTTGAAGAGGTTTCAAAACATTACAATAAACTTTCACTTATTCTTTAATTTTCTTATGTTTCCTTTTTTTTTTTTTTTTCTTTTTTGGTGGTGCCAGGGATCGAACTCAGGGCATTGTGCTTGCAAGGCAAGCACTCAAATCACTGAGCTAAATCCCCTGCCCTATTCTTTAATTTTCTACCTTGATAGTATACTGTTTTCTTTTATATGTCCTGTTAAATGATGAGGAAATACCTTCCTAATACTGTTTACAAAAACCTCTCTGAAAAATAGAGTACTTAGGATATGCGAAGACTTTGCCATGATAAATGAAAAGCACTTATATAATTCTTACTTGATGTTTGCTGTGCTATAGATAGCTTGGAATGCTGCTACCTTGGAGATTTGTAAAATTAGTATTTTGTACTTCTCATTAACTTGTAAAAATCCCATTAACAGTTTTTCTTATGTTTTCTGCCTGTAAGGACAACTCATATCAGTGAGAAATCTTAACAAATTAAATGTTATAACATTACAAATATAAATAACTAAAATCAGTAAATTATCAAAAAATGTTTTGATGTCAGGGAATCATTAGTTGAAGAAGAAAATAAAACCTGGAGAAATTCATCTATTCACCAGTATTGCCTACATATAATCACCTTAAATACACTTGGAATGTTTAAAGTAGAAAACCAAATGTTAAACCGAATTTTATTTTGGATTTTGAGTGTGAATGGAAATAGACTTTTTAATGTCTTTTCATGGCAGAAATGCAAAATAGCCTTATAATCTTCTGAAGATTCACCAATCTTTGGTAAATATAAGTTTAAAAGCATATGGACAGCATCCCTTCCACCCATAGAGTGTTTGTATTTAGGTGCAGGGAAGAGGTTGGCTCAATATTATTCTGTGGCAGAGCATACTTCTTTCCTCCCACTTCTCACTTGGTTTTTAAGCATCATCATGCCATCTCCTGTATCTTACAATATGAATCACATAAATAAAATCTCAAACTCATCATGTCCACAGTAACCACATTGGCCTTTGGCATTGGGCTTTTCCAGAAGAGTAACTGCACTGCTTGGATGGTTAACTCAAGAAACAAGAAGCCCAGCGTGATTCCATTTCTAAGGATTAATCTCTGCCAGCCAATCCTCAACTCCTGCTCTTTGATATCACCCCAATTTGGGTCCATTCCTCACAAATCCTCAGTGGTTCTTAGGTAGAGTACTAGAAAATTGAAAGTAACCATCCATGGGATTGTTGATTACTCCACTTCTAATTGAATAGGATTGCTAAGGAGTGTCTGTCAGGAAACTACTATCCTGGGGCAAAGCAAAGAGAGTACTACAGATATTACCCTCCTGTTCTTGTCTCCAAGAATAGATGTACACAGTCCTCATTAATTCTTTTATTGTAGGCATCTAATTTGCGCTGGAAGTTTGGGCTAGAAGAATAGTTTTCAGGAAGGGTGTTTATTTGCTTGTAGCTATGAAATGGTTCATACTTTCAAAATATTAATTCAGTGAAGATGCTTTTTGATACCCTGTTGTCAATCGCATATAAATGACTTTAAGTTAAAGGTAATCTATTGTGTTTAAGGTGTTTCGTTTTCATTATTCCTCTAGGCAAAGACCTTCAAATTAACCAATTTTCAGTTAAAAAATAGGTAAACTTTGCCATGTTATATAAACATGATTGTTTCTTCCTTTTGAAGAATGCTATTAGCTATAGCTTATAGTTTAAGCAAAAATCTACTGTTATTGGAATGATGTTCGATTATTCTCCTGTGACAATAAAAATTCAACACCCTCATTTTCCATTTAGCCGTTTGTCTTGCAAGCATTTAGCAAAGTGTAGAATAGATTTTGGATCACAGTGGAGTTTGGAAAATAATGTTTTTGAATACTGAAATTAATGAGTATGAAACAAAGAGAAGCATTCCTGACAAAGGACAGAGTGATAATGAAGCTGTGCGCATTTGCGAAACTCATTTGGCATTTGTTGATTGGTATGGCATTTAGGTTATGTAAGGATAGCTTCTTGAATGACAAGGGAGATTTTTTTAGTTAACTAATGGTAAGATAGGAATTTCATGTAAGAAATTACTGTATGTACCTGGAATCTGTAAAAGAGATACACACAAAATAGTGTAAAGAGTAGTGTTCTACAACAGTGCTATTAAATACAAATCTAATATGTGCCATGAATATAATTTTTAAATTCTTGTAGACATAGTTAAAAAGGTAAAAAAAGAATCCTAACCTAATAATATATTTTTGATCTAGTCAATCTACAATATTGTATTTCAACATAGAATTAATATAAAATTATTAGTGAGATAGTTTGTTACTTTCTCAAAGTAAGTAATTGAGATTCTTAGTGTATTTTCCACCTGCAGCTTATTCCAGTTCTAATTAATCATATTTCAAGTGGTTAAGAGTGCATGTGGTTGGTGGTTACTGTATTGGACCTGACAGGTACAGAGAGACCACTGGATTGCATAGCTGTGAGATTCAGACAGCTTGGTTGATATTTTTTTGGATCACTTTCTTCTTTCGTTTATGCTCTCAATCTGATACTAAATTTTGAATTGTCGTGCTGAATTATTTATGCTGACACTGAATTCTGTTACTCTAAGGATTATGTTACTGTAAAAAACAAGTCATACAATTTCTTGAAAAAGTTTGTATGATGGAAAGCAATGTGATAACTTGTAACCGCTTTGGAAAGGTACATTGAATTCTTTATGGAGGACAGTGTGAGCACTAGATACTTCTATTCTGCCATCCAGCCTGCTCTACATTTCATTAAGCTAGAATAAAATATCTCGGTACTTTTTGTATCATTATAATGTTTCTTAATTTATGAGGAAGATTCAGTCAACTGTGATCTTTAAATTCAGCATAAAGTATGACTTTGGCTCGAGCTGCTTATATGTTTTCATATTACACACATTCATTTTGCTAGCCATTTTGTTTGCTAGGACACTGTTTTAATGACCAAGTACCTTGTTTGATGCTAAATTAGTTTGCTCAAGTAATTATATACTCCAGGATCAGGTAGTGTACATGCTTGAGAAAGGAAAGTAGATGGATGACATGGCAATGCAGAAATTTGTTCTGATTTTGAAAATATATTTAACTATAAACTACACAATTTTTCTTAATGAATTCTGTTGAACATAGTCATTCGGAAAGTTAGTAAACCACGTTGACCACAACTGGATAAAGTTTGTAAAAAATATTGTTTATTAAATAGTTTAAAATACTTAAACTTTTTCTTAAATTAGGGAGATCCCTGTGTGTTTGGATATTTTTAGAAATGAAGTTTAATTTTCCCTTTTTTCTCTGTTTCCCCTGTTATGAATTAATGATCCTTTTAAAAGTCAAGATATTTTTATATAGAACTAAAAATGAAAATTGTACAGGTGACCTTTTATTTCTGTCCCTGCAGTTGGTTTCCCTGATTCTACTTTTCTATTCTAAAAACTCTTAAAGGTACAGTATGGGTCGTATTTTTGTTTTAGTCTAACCAGTAGTATTTAGATGTCATATTTTACATTGTTTATAAAATTTTGTGAGAAAAGGGGCAGATTAATTAATTTTAAATAGATAACACTTTTGATAAAATTTTATATGAAGATTGATAAGATAAATTATAAAATAGTGTAGTTAAAAGGGGTTCATGTATTGAAAGTATTCTATAAATGGCAAAATATATTTAATATATAAATCCATTACATATTCATCATAATTTACTGTCACTGGTAAGAATTAATGGTGATGAGTTAGTATAGGATGTTAAATTTATTTATTTATTTATTTTTTTTTTTGGTGCTGGGGATCGAACTCAGGGCCTTGTGTTTGCAAGGCAAACACTCTAATCACTGAGCTAAATCCCCAGCCCCTTAAGTTTATCTTTACACTGGTTTCCTATAAAGGTGCAAAATAGATTTTTGAATGGTCTTAGATATCAATGAAATTATTTTTGACAACTTAATAATTATAATATTTATTTTTACCATAAACTAAATGAATTATTTCTGAGGAATCACTGTTATATATTTTTATCTGTCAATGTTGTCAGAAATAAACATACTGTATGTACACAGAGAAAACACACACACACACACACACACACACACACACACACACACACAGAATTTGCCAAAAAAAATTTAGACACACTTCAGGAAAAGAAAAATAGTGTTTTTTTTTTTTTTAATCAGATGGTGTTACCCTCATGTGAGGGACCCTAGTGGATATCATATATTGTAGAAAACCCACTACACTGCCAGCTCTTAGAGAAGAAATTGAAAATGCACGTGCAGCAATCTCAGTGACCAAGGTTACCCAAGCAGCAGTTCGCTGTACTAATCAATGTCTGGAAGATAATGGCCACCACTTTAGCACCTCTTGTAGTTATAGAGGCCAAAGGTAACTTGATTAATCGCATCATGTCTGAATAAATTTATTATTAAAATATTCATACAATTTTATTTACATTTTCAAAAAATTTATTTTAATGGTATATAATTTTTTTCTTGAAGTGTGTATACATTTTTGGTGATGTGTGTGTGCGTGTGTGTGCGTGTATTCTTTGTGTGTGTGTATGTGTGTGTATATATGTCATTTTTATGCAATTTTGAATTTGTTTCCAGAATATGACAAATTATATGACTTTTCGTAATAATTTTTCTAGACTAGGATAATATATATATCATAATACGACATTTAACATATTTTTCAAGTTTATTTTGAATATGTGTATGATGGTTATCTTTAGAAATGTTAGTAATCTAGACTTTGTTATACAGATATATTTCATGCTTCTATGACTTTATTAAGTATCTATCTGCTGTTAACTTTTGAGGAAACTTACATTGTGACCTTGTCTGTTAACGAGAATGTGCTCTTATCAGTCTTTATTTGGAAAATCGTAGGGTCTCAACAGATATGCTTTACTTTTGAAGGCTCTATTCTCATCATAAAAAAATATAGCAAAATGTGTCACATGCATATTGATGACGGTATATATGTTGCTGTATGGTTTAAATTCGTTTAATCTGATGAGTGAAACATGTTTAACCTTTGTATTTGTCTTTCCCTGTTCTAAAGCTAATAGTTTGTTTAAATCTACAACTTTTTGATGAGTGAGAAGCATTTTGAGTTTTGCAACTATGCCTGGAACACTGGTGGGTAATACGGCTTTATGCATGGGTCTTATTACCTAACTGTGCTATGCCTGGGATACATTGGTGGTTGGGTGTACAGGAGGTTCTGGAGTTCAGCAGACTTTGGTTTGTGCCCTGGCTTTACCTCTCAGAGTTGCGTGGCTTTGGGTATTTTCAAGTCTATCTTAGAAGCCTTAGTTTCTTCATTTTTATAAATGAGGTGTCATATGCTTACTTTAAGGAACATTGTACTAGATGTTACAATTTAGGAAAAGATTCTAGCAGAGTGGCATGGGTATAATAATCACCCATTCCATGGTTCTAACTATTCATTCGCATTTGTTATTACTGTTTTGGTAGCCAGCAAGCACTGAACTACCATGTAACTAACTACAACATCTGTTTGGGGCCATGTATAATGATTTGCATTTTAGGACTTTCCTCCAGTTTTGTGTGAATGAAGAGAGGCTTCAAGACAAACTACTTATTAGTCAGGAAATCAGTGAGTCTAGTTTTCTTGATGGAAAATAGAATCCAAAACAAAATATCATCCTCATTTCCTCTATCTGTCATGTCTTTTAGAACTTTGGAGACCTGTAGAACTTCATGTTGAAACCTAAGTGGTTACTTACGCAGATGAGACAAATGTGAAATTTAGGGTTAAAATTATTTTGTTGCTGCAGGTGCCTCTTGTGACTGGGAAAGATCAATATTTGATTGGATATTATCTGATGCCAGTGAAGTGTCTGCTGATTGAGAAGTAAGGAGCCTCTCTTTCTTTCCTGGAAGGGAGGCCTCATTTCTCAGGTGGCCCAGATGTAGACCTGGTAAAATACCTTACACGGCTCCCTAGAGCATGTTGGCGAGTGGTGGTGACTGAGTACTCTTTCTCTATAATTTACACCTGAAGTTTAAATGAACCGGGTTCTCTTTTCTACTATTATGAATGTTTAACAAAAACAGACATTTTAGAAATATTACAACGTATTTGTATGGAATTCTTTATCTTCCTACTACTTATAATATTTTATTTTAAAAATGTCTGTAAATCTAAACAGGATAAGAATCTGTGTTTCCGTGGGGGTCCATTGGTATAACTGAGAAACATAAAATAAAGATGAAGAGCTATTTCAGCTGTCAAAATAGAGCATTCGTTTGTAGCTGGTAATTTTCCCTTACAATAATCCTTTGATAATTTCCCAAGAGGTGTCAGATTTGGAAATGCAATTTTCAATTCTCAAGAAGAATCTAACTTTCAACCAGTGTCATGACTGTCAACTGAAAGCAGGACAAATAGAACAGAAGAAAATCTTACTTCATTTATATGATCACCTTAAGTAGGTTCAAAAGAATTTGTATTTCATGTTTATTTCTTTTGTCTGGGGGGAAAAATAAATAACTATGTTGAAATTACAATCTGCTGATATTTCTTGAAGAAATTAATTTCAAGATCATAATTCCTGAAACATAAGCAGTAGACTGGCAGTGAATGACTCTATATGTAAATACATACATATGCACAATAATAAAATATTATGATTTTTTTATAAGTAAATTTATAATCTAGTAACATGAGACACAAATATTTAATAAATTTACTGAAATCTTGATTTTGGTTTGATTGTATGTCAGACCATTAATCATATTTTTCTACCCCTGAAATTTCTGGGTTGTCATTTTGTGTTGTCTAAGTAAATCATAATCGATTCTAGTTTCTTTCATCACGAATAAAGTTAATAAGATGTATGTGCTTTATAGTACTTTCTAAACTCTCCTTTTGTAAAAACAAGTTAAATTAATTAGGTTATTCTTTCTGTTATAAGTGATTTAGCATTTGAATACAAAAATGAATTAGAAGCAGCCCCTTAGAAGACTTAAAAGACAGCTGAGGTAGGCATGGGCATAGAATTAAGCGCCACGTAACAGTAGCATTCTTAGATATGAGACTCTGCAGGACTGGGAATGAAGGGGACCTGAGGGAGGACTGTTTCAGAAAGACGGAATATTTGGCTTCGGCTGTATATTACTTGAAATCAGGAAATGGAATAGTGAATCTGAGGCACAGGTGGCATGTCATCATGGGTGAAGGAGCATGATAGGTGCAGAGAATGACAGATGTCATTACAATATATTTTGGAAAATGTAAGACTTGGGATACATTAGTACAGATTTAGGGGCAGAATTCATCTCTTTATCAATCTCAGGCCCTCAGATACACATGTTTAACAAACATGAAAGACCTTGTTATGCTTTTTAAATACCTAACTTTATGTGTAACTAATTTGTAATTTAATGTATTCATCAGGAATAATAAATGATAATGGATTTAGTAACTTTGTTATATTTGTTTCAGGATGAAAAGAGCCCTAGGGGCTGGGAGAGCAGCTCAGTGTTAGAGTTCTTAGCTCACAAAAGTCCCTGGTTCAGTCCCCAGCATAAAATAGAAGAGCCTTAGAATTATGTCATTCAGTTTTTAATCAACCTATATTTACTGAATACCTAGTATATTCCAGAAAGTGAAAAGGCTGTGAGGATATAGCAGTCAACAAAACAAACTCCTGTTTTCGCATATAGTTTGCATATGACTTTCTATACTCCAGCAGCCGCCAGGAGATACTGGCTGGTGTTCATAAAACTGTGTTGTGCATGAGAAATAAGAAACTGTGCAGATAAAAACCAACAAAGCTGTCATTTATTTGCAAACACATTAACTAAACATTTACTGAATTCTTTGTAACAGGCATTAAGCCTACATCATTGCAGACAAGAGAAAGAAGGAAGGGTAGAGAGGATGAGAGGATATAATTGTAGGAATTTGTTTGAAGTCATCTTTAAAAATATCCTATTAGATTTAAATTGATCTTTGAAAAACATTGTTTTTTGCTCTGCCTTTTAATTTTCATCTTTGTGACTAGATCTTCAAACATCTTAGATGAATGTTAAAATAATTCTGTTATTTGAGAAATGCAAATTAAAACAACCCTGAGATTCCACCTCACCTCACAAAGAATGGCTATTATTACCAAATCAGCCAATAACAAATGCTGGAGGGGCTGTGGGGAAAAAGGAACACTTCTCCATTGTTGGTGGGAATATAGACTGGTGCAACCACTATAGAAATCAGTGTGGAGATTCCTCAGGGAACTAGGACTAGAGATTCCATTTCACCCAGCTATTCCACTTCTTGGTATCTTTTCAAAAGAATTAAAAGCATCATACCACAGCGATATATGCACACCCATGTTTATAGCAGCACAGTTTGTAATAGCTAAATCTTGGAAGCAGCCCAAATGCCCATCAACAGCAGAATGGATAAAGAAAATGTGGTTCTTTTATACAATGGAGTACTACTCTGCCATAAAGAATGATAAGCTTGAGATATTCCTGGGTAAATGGATGCATCTTGAGACCATACTCTTAAGTGAAATAAATTGGATACACATGTTTAAATACCGCATTGTTTCTCTAGTGTGAGAAACTGAAAGTGTAAATAAAGACTAAAATGTAATATATTGGGAAAGGCAAGAAAATGTCCAAATGGGAAAGGGAACAAGGGAGGGGCAATGGAACAGAGGACTAGAGAAATAAGAAATGGAAGAAAAAAAATGGAAACAAATCTTTTGTAAATAGGGAGGGAGGAGGGGGTGAGGGGAGGGGAATGGGAAAAAAAGAAGCAACAAGATATGTCATGTACAGGTACAAATCCCCTATGATGAATGCTATCAGTATGTACATCTACAGTGTACCATTAAAATAAAATTTGAAAAAAATTCTGTTACTACTGCTGTTATCAGAATGACCTTGAAATATTTAAATATTGACTTTAATAGATGAATGCATATATTGTTGTTTAAACAGAACAGAAGTTATTGGTATTATAAATACAATTAGATCAGGCTTTAGTGTAGATATAATAAATTTAATATTATTTTATGCCTGTTGTAAAAAATTATTGGTTTTCATTGTTTTATGAAAATTTTCCTTGTAGTTTAGGCATATTCCAAAAATGGAGGGGTAAAAGTTTGAGGTTGTGTCAGACTGTCTCCAATAAAGACGTGTTGATTGTCTAAGCCCCATACTATTTGAAAAGTGTTAGTAGCACCCATAGGATGGAGTGAATTCTAGAAAAGTCTATGTGCCATCTTACCACAAGCATATCTTTGGGGATATAAATTAGCTGAGTTTTTATGAAGGACATATGTCAGTAGTGTTGATATAAATATTTTGCTCGGATTTTAGATCTATGACACAATTATTCTATATTCTAGTAGTCATTCTTTTATAATGTCAGCATTGTATATTCTGTACAACTTTTCAGATGAATACATCTACATTCAATTGTCTTTGAAGGAGTAGGGATTTTTAAAGAGTATCTTAAAATCAGATTTAGAGTTATGCCTATAGTTAATATATTTGCCAAAGAAAAATAATAATCTTCATAGGTATCATTCTTCCTCTTATTTTATTTAGTAAACTACCAAATTTTATTTCCTACCACCTTTTCAGTTTAAGGTGTTCTGAAGTTGCAGTGTGATCAAATAATCATTGAGTAGTTGTTACAGGAAGAAATCCAGATCTATGTGTCATCTGAAGAAGAAGCCAGTGTGTGATGGTAGCTGGGGTGTGTAAGAAGGTCCTTGAGTTCATTTGCCTTAATAGTTATACCTTTGCAGTGGACTCAGAATTGACTCCTTTTTTTTTTCAGTTTTTTTTATTAGTACATGTTTGCATTGCATGCAGTTTACAATCATCTTGGGGAATTGGTACATGTACATAGTACATCTTGGTTCTTGTTTTTCCTCTTCCCCTTTCCTCCCATTTCCCTCCTTCTTCTAAATCTTCTTTCCCCATTTTTGTTTTTGTTGATATTATTAATCTAGAAGAGACAAGGAGATACGTATCTTGCAAACGGTAAGCTTAGAGTCTAAGAGAAAGAGGGTGACATCAGAGCTGACTCTTTAAAATAAGGCTTGGTCACAGTGTGTACAAGTTCTCTGATAGAGAAAGCGAGCAGTACTAGTTTTGCCTTCAATAGAAGGTTGTGGATTTGCCTTGTACACTGGAATAGCAGAGAGCCAAGCTTAAATGGCAGAGGCTATAGAAAGATGTCTAGCTCCTAGAGTTAGGCCCCTAGGTGTGGTCAATGATTTGTGAACTGGAAAGCAGTATTATGCTTATTACTGTATTAACAGAAGTGACACATTATCTGCCCTTACTGAGACAGCATTCTCCTAAGGACCATCGATTCATTTTCTCATTTAATCCTCACACATCCCTCTAACATAAGTCATCCATTTTATGGATAAGAAAATTAGAGAACACAGAATAAATAAATGGACGTACTATTTTATTTTACTTTGGTATTGGGGATTGGATCCGGGATCTTAGTACATTCTGTACACATCTTGTACCACTGACCTACGTCCACAACCCCTATAAGTATTGGTAATATATTTAGAAGGTCTTTTATTCATTGAATACTTAATATATGATACTATATAACTTACCACATTTAACTTAGCTATTCAGTGTGAATGAAGTAGGCACCATTGTTAGGCCTGTTTACAAATGAAAAAAAAATTGATTTATAGAGAAGCTAAAGCATATTCTCCTAATCTCAAAGGTAGTAACTTCTACATTATGGCACATAAACCCCAATAATACTACATTCCTTTCCTTTTGAAAAATGAAGTCCATTTTTTCTGTTTCTTAATATTTAACATTTTATTTGCCTAAAACTCTAGACTGAACTTTATGAAAATATGGATTACAAACAAAACACTCTTGAGCCACTTGCAATCTAATTAGATTGAAGGCCCAAACATTAAAATAGTAAGAGATAAGACATCTGCAAAAGAGGGCTACTGAGTGAGAGGTACAGCCTCAGTAGTATGTCTAGAGGACAGCACATGGGCTTTTGCATCCAGTGGAATTTTAAGTTTACATTCCATTTTCATCGCTTACTAAATGTGAACACTTATGAAAAAGTTACTTAATCTCTTTGAACTACTCTTTATTCAATAATACAGTGGGCTTCCCAAGAAAATTTTAAAATGAATGCCAGTATCTACCATTTATTAAGGACCGAATTTGAACTAACCGTTGATTTTAAGAACTACGTACAATTTATCCAACTTAATCTTCCAAACAGCCCTCCAAATGTAAGTGTCATCACTACCATATCACATGTGAGAAACTGATTCTTGATTTTATCTAGGTTTCTGGGAAATCATTGCTCTAGGATTTAAATATACATTAAGAGATCACTGTTTTTGGAATAAAGTCAAGTGGTCAGTGTAACAGTGGTAATATAAAACCTCTGAGAGTAGGTCTAGCACATAGAGCACTACAAGATATAATTCATACCATGGACTTACATAGTTTATCTGTCTTTCCTTTTATAAATAAGATTATTTTTAATAAAGATTTACAAACCTAACGGTTGTACATATTTATTGGGTAATATGTGCTATTTTGACACATCTAGATATTGTGTAATGTCTAAATGAGGTTAAACATGTCTGTTTCTTCCAACGTTTACTATTTCTTATGGTGAACATTTTCAGAATTCTTTATGGTAGCCTTTTGAAGTGTGCAGTGCATTATTTCATCTATATTCACCATGCTGTGCAATAGGATATCAAAACTTCTTGTTCCAATCTGACTGTAACTTAGTGCCCATTGATCAAACTTTCCCCATCCCTGCATACCCCAGTTTTCCCTGTCCTCTAATAACTACAGTTCTTCTCTCTACTTCTATGAGATCAACATGAGATTCCATATATGAGTGAGGATATGTAGCACTTATCTTCCTGTGCTTGTCTTATTTCATTTAACATGATTCCCAGTTCTATCCATGTTGTCACAAATGACAGGATTTAATTTTTTTTTTTTTTTGTGGTACCGGGGATCGAACTCAGGCCCTTGTGCTTGCAAGGCAAGCACTCTAATCACTGAGCTAAATCCCCAGCCCCATGACAGGATTTAAATTTTATAGCTGAATACTATTCCATTTTAATATGAGCCACAGTTTTTATGCTGTCATCAGTTGTACACATAGGTTGTTTCAATTTCTTGGCTATTGTGAATAGTGCTGCAGTGAACTATGAAAACAAGTATCTTCCACATACTGATTTAATTTCCTTTCCATACATATTCAGTAGTGGAATTGCTAGAATGTGTACTAGTTACATTTTTTTAACTGTTTTTTATTTGTTTGTTTGTTTTTGGTGCTGAGGATCGAACTCGGGGCCTTGTGCTTACAGGACAAGCACTCTAACCCTTGAGCTAAATCCCCAGAGCTATATTTTTAACTTTTGAGGATTCTTCATACTGTTTTCTACAATAGCTGTGCTAATTTACTTTCCTACAAACAGTGTGTAAACGTTCCCTTTTTACCACATCTTTGGCAGCCCTTGTTATCTTTATTTAGTCTTTGATAATAAACATCTGAACTAGGATGAGGTGAAACTTCATTGTGGTTATGATTTGCATTTTTTTGGTAACTTGTGATGTTGAGTATTTTTTCATGTACAGATGTAGGTTATTTCTATCTATGCCTTTAATTGGATGCTTTTTTGAAAATGCATTAATTACTCGAGCAAGGAAGAATAATTCATGTAATGTAACTAAATATATCTTCTCTTTTTGTATTTCTAATTATTTCTTTCACCAGTTACTTTTCCAGAAAAACATTGATTAATCATAGATTTTCCCCAGAAACACTCTTATTAAAAACCTTCCCACTTTCTTCTTTTTACTCAGGATAGACTTGAAGGGTTAACTCTCACTAGGTTCAACAGACGATGCTAGAACGAGCGTTACTGCTTGGGTCTCTAGTGCTGCAGACAGTACTATACAGTCTGCGTTAGTTAAGTTCTTGTGGGTAAGAAAACAATTCAGGTAAAACTAATATGTTTCTTTTCTCCTACTTAAAAATTAAGGGCTCTGTTTCATTGAATTTCCTAAGTAAAGAGAAAAACGTATTTTATTTAATTATTATTATCAAAAAGTTAATTCTTGTGTTGCTCAAAAGAATTCTTCATAGTGGCTCAATACAATTTTGGCATGTTCTCGGACCAGTGGGTATTCAGAATCTAAGATGTCTTAAATTTTCTGCATTTTGACTACTTCATTTTTTTTTCCTTTCATGTTCTTTTGTTCTATTTCTGTTGGTCCAATAAAGCAGCAAGGAGGCGAGACAAAATGGGCCTAACTTCCCTTCTTTTTCATTGTACTGTATTCTCTTTTTGTTCTCCGGAAAAAGAAAAGCCTCTGTTGATAGAGTAGCACATATGCGCTTGACTCTAGGTTGAGACGCAAGTTGGAACTGCTTGCAGGAACAAGTGGTATAGTGGCTAATTCATGGTGTTAAGAATGAAATCTGAATCAGTCATTTGACAGATGTATGTAAATTGGGCAAATTACTCAACCTATTTGAATCTCAATTTTCTTGTTGATAAATTGAAGATAAACATTTACTTAATAGTACTTATGCTATATTTATCTCAAACTTAAATAGCAGCTCATGTGTGTAAAGTATTGGAATATAATAATTTCAAGATTAATGTTAGCTACTCTTATTAGTGTCACGGTAGTATTTAATAGGACTTCCAAGAATAAAATCGTATCATGTAGCTATTCCTTGATATTAATCTTTATTCAGGCCAGAAGTATTAGAAGTTTTGCTTCATTCATTTGAACCCACAAATTTAGTTATTGCTCCTCTTTAGACTTTGGTTTCTTCTTTTAGAAAAGAGAGTATATAGTATATCTAGTATATAGATATCTATATGATATGATTATTTTGAGCAATAATTTATTTTGTGTCTTAGCATAGATCCTCATGTATAATCAGTCAATTGATGGCAGCTGCTATTATTATTTTTTCTGTATTTTTCAAGAGAGAAAACATCTAGAAATTTCCAGTTGTTTAATTTATGTGTTTTTTACTTGTCATAGGATATTTACTTCCTTCCTGTTGAGTGAGTTAATAACCTAGTGACTTTCTACAACAGAAAGAATGTAATATGTGATGAATGTTTGGAAAGTCAGTGAACTGGGCTGCCAAATATTGATTTGAATCCAGCAGGTATGGTAATGATAAAGTAGGTGAATTTAGGGGCCATTTCCCATACTAAATTGAAATGTTATCACAATAAAATTGTACATGAAAGAAAGTGCTTGTGATTTAGGATTAAAAATAATTAGGTTATGAACTTCTAATTGAACAATACAAAACAAATAGCCTGTGCAATTGACGTTTTCCTCAAGTTCTTTCTATTGAGTTTTGCATTTACTCATTCCCTTATTCATTCATTTAACTTCATATCTTGAATATTATTTATGTGGCAGATGCTTTGGAGTTTTGGCATTTGGTAGTTCTTAAGGAGCCTGTAACTTAGCAGGAGAATAAGACATTAATCAATTTTAAATAAAGGCTAAATTTCAGTATTGGCAGGTGTTAACAAAAGGGAGAATTAAGGGATCGCAGAATAGTAAACGGTTCTTGATAGAACAATTTGACATGCTCTAGAAGGTTAGAAAATTACTCTTTAAGAAGAGATGGGTGTTGGGTATGAAATCAAAAAGAGCTTGTGTATATAGTACAGGATGAGATTCTGTACCAATTAACTGAAAAAAAATTGTCTTTATCTACCACAGTCATATTTTTCTGAGTGATTATTTTGAACAGAAAAACCTAACCTAATGATTTTATTGTATTTTCTGCTAGCCTTCAAAATGCAAAGATTGGGAGGTTAAAAATGTATGAAATACAGTCATATCATTAAGATGAATTTTCATTTCACTATCTATTGGAACAATCAACATAGGGAAGTCAAATGTCTTTCTGAAAACCAAATGCATTCTTGCTTTTTAAAATAATTGATTGTCATAGCACTTTGTCTAATTTTCCCCCCACTGCAAATAAGTATGGATTAGATTGCTAAACACATAATTTTCTTTTAAAATTCCAACTACCTTATAATTGAATAGTCTTGATTTTATTTTTGAAAGATACCTTTAAGATGAGTTGAATCATCTGTTTTTCCCTCTGCAAATGTTAGAAAAAGTACGAGATTATAATTAATTAAAATAATTAATTTACAGACAGTTTTACTTAAGTATAAACTTACAGTCCATAAATCTGGGCTTCTATCCCATCTACGGAACTTTGAAGCCGTGTGGCTTTGTGCAGGTTACTAAATCTTATCAGAGTTTCTCACTTGTTCTTCTGTAAATTGTGACTTCACATATTTCTCACAAAACTATTATGAGAAGAAAACTACCTAATGTCTGTAAGGTATTTACTACAATGCTGAGCACACAAAAGGAACTCTGGCTGTCATATTTTTATTATTCTAAAATATGTACGCAGGATACATATGTAAGATATAAAATATGTAGGATAGTATGACTTCACGTATGTGCTTGGCATATGCTTTGTTGTTTTTCACCTTCTGGTATTCTGAATTGTCTTTTTCATATTTAATAGGTTACAGAGAATCTTTGATAATTGCCATATATCCTTATATTTAGATAGGCATATTTTATCTTTCCATGAGTGTGTGTTTTGGTCAGTGGACCTATTCAAGAGTGCGATAAATCTAAGTATTTCTGTTTAGTCAGGGTTATGTATAATCATTATTTTGAAAATATTTTTCCATCTTGCCTTGAAAATAGACTGTCTTTTCCAACTTTAGATAAATGTATATAGATAATCTTCAGAGTTTCATGATAACTGAAATAGCTGAGATTATGGATACTGTAGGTAGAAATACCACAAACTATACTTTATAGGTGTCACTAAGGTGTTTTACAGAGTAGCTTTATCCTTTTAGCAGATTTTTTTTTCTTCAATCTAAATTCTCATTGTTTATTGTTTCTTCATATTAGGTGACTGATTCATAAGAGCATAAGTTAAAAATATCTCTTTTTATCTTTTCTCATTTGTTCATGGTTACATTTTCAACTCACCAAGGGCAGAAAGGAAGAAGAGAAAGAATTCCCCTTTTGTTTGTCCTTCAACTCATACACAGAACACATCTATGATAGGAACTTTTTTTGATGTAAAAAATGAATGATGCTGGGTCTCTACCCAAATTAGGAAGGACATAGACTAATGTGATGGTTTAGGAGTTGTACTACGCCGTCAGCTCTGGATTTGAACCATGGCTTTATTATTTTGTAGTTGTATAAAAAGATCATTTGTAAATGGAGATTTTTATGCGACACTTTCAACTTCATAGATATAGAATAACGATTTAATAAATGACACTAAAGCACATAGTGCGGTTTTCTAGCCCCTCTAATTATTATTCCAAGAATGCAGCCAGGAACCTAGGAATTTGAGCAGTTTTATATTACAGGAAGTTCTGATACCGACATTTAGTGGAGCCTTCTTTACAATAATGAGACAGCGTCTTTTTTTCAATCCGGATCATGGAAACGATATGTCTATTGGTCTATCTAGCTTGATAATTCAGAATAGAAGTTTGCTATAAATTTATGAAATGTTAATTCTAAATTTTACAACAAGCAATCTGACATATATGTCCATATGTATCCAAATGTATAGGAATGAACCAAATTTTGAGAACTGCTGCTTAGTAGATTGTGAAGAAAATGCTGTGTTTTTATGCACTGAAAAACTCTGGAGCTGACTAATGTCAGTGTTAGTGAAGTTAGGTCATTAAGGTTTATCCAAATCAAAGAGTAGAGGGATTTCAATGAATAGATTTATGCTTGCAGACTTTTCAGGCTTGATTAAGACATTTCATTTTCTAATTTACAAGCATGAAATATGACTTTTATTACCAGTGTGGTTAGTCATGCTGCTCCAGATGCTAATCGTAATTTCCTAACCAAGTTATTAAGTGAGAAATCAGTTCTTCAGACTTTCATTTGGTTGGTTTAATTTCAATGCCGTCAGCACTAACTAAATGAAAACCACCCAGCCCCTGCAGTACTTTTTCTTCTCCTCCTGCCTCTGCCCCCCCCACATTTCTCTCTAGCTGCCATTTATTACTCAATTTTTATCTTTTCTTCTCTGCCCTCTAAATATTAGCAGGCAGAGTTCATTGCTCTCAAAATGAATTTTATTTACAATTCCAGGTTAGGAAATGTTTACTGATGAAAAACCAAATGGACAAATGTGATTCCTTTGTCTCATGCAAATTTAATCCTCCTGTATTCAAATTCTACAGATGTTATGACTAGGGCTTTCATCTGAGATGCTTTTCCAGCATAGCATTTGCCTTAGCCGTAAATTCCAATTCTTTGAGATCTAACATCCACTGCATTCATTTAGTTACTTCCCCCCAGGCTTCATATTTATATCTATATTAGTAGTAGTTTTGAAAAAAAATCACAGTGTTTGTGATAGGTTGATGTGATTTTTCACATTTTTTGTTTCTGGTGGTGTTTCAACATGGGTATTTTCAGTTACTTTTTCATAAACCCTTATCATAAAGAATCATGGCATTTTTATTTCACAATCTTTAATAGTAATTTACATTTTATTTCAGTTTCTGTTTTATTTTAGTTTTTAAAGTGTGACTAAAATTTGAATATTCTTTAATTTCAATTTGTTATATATTTAAGTTCAATTCTGAAGACATTTAGTGTTCATTAATATAAGAAGCATTAAATATTGGTTAGATATTTAATAACTTGGCTCTAGATAGTAGTGTTTCCACAAATAACTTCTGTGATCTATTATAGCCTGCTCTGAATTATGTCTGCTTTTGTTTATCTCTGCTATGTTGACATGAATAGTTATAAATTGAGGGCATATTCTGATGAAGTAGTGGGTTGCAAGGCAGTGCATTTTAAAAAATGTCACATGGGCATAGATTTAAACTGGGACATGTTTATTTCTTTCCACTAGTTTGAAGCTTTATGTTTTTTTTTAAGTACAGGTTAATGTAAACATGTACTTTGTTATCCGTGAAAATTTAATGCCACCAACTCCCACTTTCCTGATTATTTAACCTATATAGTATCAAGTGTGTGATGTACACTTGATAAGTATTTTTTAAAAACAAGTAAAGCTATTTGAAATATTTTCTAGATCTGTTTTCCATACTTTCATGTTTCAGTATAAAATATGGGAATAAATATTTCGAAGCTTTCTTACTACTGTCAGTATTCCATAGTAGAAAAAGCATAACTCCATGGGCTAGACTAGTAAAGAGGATAGAGTATGTAGTCTGGTTTTTACTTTCTTTTCATTCATTCATTCATTCATTCATTCATTCAATGACTGTAGATTGATCCCAGGGACTTTGCGCTAAGCTATATCCTCAACCCTGTCTTAATTTATTTTTTATTTTGCTAAATTGCCCAGTCTGCACAGAACTTGGCAATCTTCCTGCCTTAGCCTCCCAGAGTGCTCTTATTAAACTTGTGTGCCACTGTGCCCAGCATTTTTTATTTTTTAACTGGAGGCTTACATACTAAATACTATTAGACATTATTTTGCACATTTACCAATATTAAATATTATTGTTGTTATTTTTAGTCATAAGAAATCTAAGGCACAGAAAGATTAAGCAACTTGTCGAAGGTCACGTAGAACTGACTGAAATAATTCTTACTACTATGTTGGGTTGGTTGGATTACAATCGTTCCTCTGTCCCTTTTGTTCTGTATCTATCAGGGTAAGTTTCTAAATCTTTCTGTGTCTTGGCTTTATTATTTATATGGTGGAGATAATTAAAACAACCTTGTAGTAGTTACTTTTCTAGAGTCAGTGGTTTGCAAATCAATGCAGGACAAGTCCAGGTTACAACATTCACACACAGGAAGAGTGCAGAACACCTACCTGTGTACCGGGGACCCAAAAGATACAATCAAGGGCTGGGAACCCATGGCAGTGTCCCATGTACATCTATTTCTCCACTAAAAGGCTAAAGAAATCTATACTGGAACCAGGATATGATGCTTACAGCAGAGATGAAGACCAGAACTCCCCTGAAGTGAACAGTAGCCATCCTTCACAACAGCAAGGCCCCAAGCTCCTTCTGCAGTGAGAACAGCCTAGTTCCCTTCTAGAGAAAGAGCCTCAACAGAGCTTCTCCTAGGAAACAGCTGTCCCCTGTCTTCTGCTCCTGTTCTCCTTTATGTTGTGTTGGCAGTGGATCTTGTACACCCAGTACCACACCAACTCAGTCCAGCTGGGCGTTCCTGCTGAAGTTGACCACAAGAATAACTCCACCACAAATCTCATTATAATGTTGTTTTATGGCAAAAATATACTTCATATATGGTGCCCACTGGGCACAGTCTCTTTTAAAGAATATTGTTTCAAGTTTATGTGGCATAGAAGGCAGATGTGCCACTGCTTAATCAGAATTAGAGGGGTTATCATCTTAGATGTAAAGGTAGTGCCTTTGTGTGTATACTCTTCCTGTTTTCTTGTGTCCTCTGCTAACTCAGTGCCCTTGCTACAGCTTTGTGCCTTCCAACACTAACTGTGAAACCCTTTCTCCTGCTTAACACACTAGAACTTTAAATTTACCCTTTTGCTAATTCTTCTTAATTAAGAAGTCATTTTACCAATATACCTGATATTGACTATATCAAAGTAATAAAATAATGGTGTTAACAGGCTGAATCTTTTCATGCATTTATATCTTTGCAGAAGAATTCCAAATAAAAGAAAGGGTATGGGAGAGGGGAAGTATTTGAGCAGAGAGTCTTAGTACCTAATAAGAAACTTTGAACCTGTTACTTTATTACAAAATGCACTCCCCTCTCTCAGTATATTCCATTGGTGTCTTGAAAGGAATGAGATATGAGTGTTGATAAAGTTGAAAACTCTGGCAGTTAAATCTCATGTATTATTTACTGTGCCATCTAGGAGGTTGGTAGCAGTGTTCTGTTAATCTAGTTCATGAGTTTTCTACATGTTTTTGAGGGTTTTTGTTTTTATTTTCATTTTAACCAATACTGCTAAATTGAATAGATGAGTGAATAGCTTAAATTCTGCAGTTGCCTTTGCAGAGCTATGCAATCTTAAATCACAGCTATGAATACTGTCTTAAATTAAGAATGTATTTTCCAAAACCAAAGATACAATTTCAGGTGTTCTAGACCAGTTGAAAAGATACTTAAATTCCCAATATTTATGAATATCTTAGTGTAGTTTGAAGGTTAAAAAAATCAAAATCAAATTTAAATGCATATGTGATTATTTAAAACATTTGCAGAGTGATGAAATTTGATATAAGTTATCTTCACCTTTGTAAGTTTGTGGGCATACCTTTGTCTCTACCCATTCCTAACCTTTCCATTAAGATAGATAGAATATTGATAATAAGAGGCATTCTGTGTTGCAGTAAAGTGAAATTTTAGTATTAAATAAAAATTGAAAGAGAGAGTGCTATATGCTCAGAAAATATTCTGAAATTCCTTGTAATAAAGTGTTTATTCACAAGGCCTTTTTGGCCTAGAATGTTTTTTATAATACTAAGTGATACCAGTTTTGAGAAATCATGTCAGGAAAAATAAGTGAGTGGCAAGAGAGGTCCATTCCATTTTGAGATAGTTCTTACTAGTATTCTTTATTTCAAGACAAAACATAACAGATAACTGCTAACAGATAGTTCTTACTAGTATTCTTTATTTCAAGACAAAACATAACAGATATACCCATCCTAGTTTTGTCTTCTAGAACAGCAGAAGAAAAATGCTTTGGATATAGCTACTGTATCCCTGTATAAACTTACCATTTCCTCATTTAGCATAA
This sequence comes from Hystrix cristata, assembly GCA_004026905.1. Taxonomy (NCBI): domain Eukaryota; kingdom Metazoa; phylum Chordata; class Mammalia; order Rodentia; family Hystricidae; genus Hystrix; species Hystrix cristata. Next base: position 586 of record PVJO010005993.1, on the reverse strand, counting down.
AAGCTTTATTATGTCTAGTTTCTTGTATGCCCCTTACCCATCTGGTTTCTCATTTCTAATTTAGGCCGCTCTTGGTAGAGTATGTATTCACAACTGAATAAATGCTCCATATTTATTCTGATAGTAAGCAAGAACAGTCAACAGTAGTTGTTTTGGTTTTATGAATGTTTATATTACCACTTGGGCATAATAAAAAACTTTATTATTTTGTTGGTTTACATTAAATTTTTGATTTAAAAACAAAATACTGCTTCATATTTTTATTTTATATGTAAAGGATGTTAAGGTAAATATTGTTTATTCTATACTTGTGCTTCCATTCTTTTGTTTTTTTATTTTAAACCAAGAACATGTATTGGTACATTCTACATACAATGGTCACATTCATTACATTTATTCTGTACCTATACATGATACATCTTGGTTCTCCCCCTTCTCCCCCGCCCCTCCCCTCCGCTCCCTCCTTCCCTATTTACAGCAGGTTTATTCATCATTTTCCATATTTTCCCTTTCCCCTCTCTTTCCCCTGTTGCCTTTCTGCTTTTCCCCTTCTTTCTTTCTAGTACTCCTCTCCTCTGCACACCAT
>PVJO010005992.1:78397-93396 GCA_004026905.1 Hystrix cristata | reverse complement strand
TGGTGGTGCATGCCTATAATCCCAGCACTCAGGAGGCTAAGGCAGGATAGCTGAAGTGTGAGGCCAGCCTGGGCTACATAGTAAGTTCAAAGCTGTCCTGAACTATATAGTGAGACCCTGTCTCAAAATACCAAAAAATTTTAAAAAGATCACCAAGAACATATATACATGTCTACATGATCAAATAGACAGAGGAAGAAATCATTAATAACTTCCTTTCCTGTAATTGTGAAAAGGCAACAGCCCTCTCTATTTCCTTCCTACAAAGGTTTCCATGGTTATTAGAAGTAGCACCCACCAGGGCTCTGCCACAGCTGAATTCTTTCAGCGCCTTTCCAGTAGCCTTTTTTAAAATGGGGAGAACCTTGCATGGGAAATTATTGCCCTGCTTCCTACGTGTGAAGCCCAAGGTACCAGAGCAGTGGCTGTGTTTATTACCTGCCTGTACGGACTACTCCAAGGCAGCCAGGGACAGTGAGGAACATGGTCCACACCCAGTACTGAAAAGGGACAGCAGGAGCCAGGATGCCAGGGACCCTCGGAACCACCCAGGGTGGTTCCCAGAGCGCACATCTTACACAAGACGCCACATGAGCAACACATGTACACACACCATGAAAGATCAGAAATGTGTATGTGTACATGTAACAAATCACACAATGAATTTTTATGTGTATATTCAGATTTATTGATTTGTGTTGGGGATTAAACCCAGGGCCTTTGCACTGAGCTGTTTCTGCAGCCCTTTTTAAGTTTTTTACTTTGAGACAAGGTCTCACTAACTTGCCCAGGCTACACCCGAACTTGTGATCCCCATGAGAAGGCAACAGACTAAGAAAATACTTAATTTGTTTATTCGTGTACTTTTTCTCTCAACATTAAGTATGTACAGTTCTTGTAAGTTTAAAATCTCACTTACAATGATGTTTGCCTTTCATTAGAATGATGTTTGCCTTTCATTAGGAATTAGGAGGCTTGACCTGCTTTCTCTCTCTGTTTCTTTTTTTGCAGTGCTGGGGATCACACCCCGAGCCTGTGTGTGCCAGGCAAGAGCTCTGCCACTGAGCTATACCCACAGCCCTTCAACTTGCTTTCTTTTAAAAAAGGAAAAACCGGTATTTTCTTTTAGAATCTCCTTACATGAAGAACGTAAAGTGCTCTCTGGCTGCTATAGGGCAGTGACGGCGAACCTATTAGAGCTCTCAATGATATAAACACCCACTGCAGCACACATGCCATGGGTTCGCCACCACGGCTTTAGGGTTTCACACTGTTAATGTATTTGGTAACTAAAAGACTAAAGCTTGTATTCCAAGGGCCTATATGATAGCTCACCAAGTAAGACAAATAGCAGTCACTAATCAGATTACAGCTTAGTATGGAAAGTGTGGACAATGGATCCAAATTATATCTATTATTAACTCTTCTAGAAAAAATATCCTAATTACACAGACATCACTTGCAAAAAAAAAAAAGAAAAAGAAAAAGTATCCATTGCAGCATGTACTGCTACTGTCCTCAAAGGACAGATGAAACTGGGGCTTCCAAAGCTGCCTAACGTGCCCAAGACCACAAGATTTCTAGTGACACAACCAAGAAAATTCATACCTAGACCTGTGCAATCCATTCTCTCCTAACCAGTATGTTCCGCTGCCCTTGATGGTCTGCACACACCTGAAAAGTATCAGGAGAATACTGCCTAAAGTCTTAGGCAACTTCTTTAAATTTCTTATTTATCCAATAGATCTACTGGTTTAGTTTTATTAAATAGCAAACTTCAATTTACCCATTATCTTTTCTTCACTTTTTTTTTTTTTTTTTTTTTGACAGTACCAGAGTTTGAACCTAGGGCCTTCACATTGAGCTACAGCCCAGGCCCTCTTTATCTTTTATTTTGAGACAGGATCTAAATTACTAAACTGTCCAGGCCGGGCTCAAACTTTCGATCCTCCTACCTCAGCCTCCAAAACTGCTGGGATTACAGGCGTGTCCCACCATGCCTCGCTCCTACCCACTCTCTTAATCATTAAAAAAATTTTTCACTGACAGTAACCTATTTAACAGGTTTTACTGAACCTAAGACTCAACTAACCTCAAAATTTAAAATATGCATCGAAAAGAGACTAGACTAAGTGGAAAACCAAGGCATGAAGGAAACGACAGTAGACAGCATATTTACCAGGGCATGGATAATCTCATGTTTCACTGTGGACAGCATCCCAATGAACTCCTGAGGCTGGGTAGAGATCATATTTGGACACAGGTTAGCATATCCTGCTATTGGCCTGTTAAAATAGACATTGGATTTTTTTATTATATTCCAGAACAGTATTTATTGACGACATTTACTAACATACACCTCTCTATTAAAAACTGCTGAAGGACAGAAAAACTTGTTTAATTTCAAATGTAATTTTGTAGTTAACTTTCACTTTTTTTTTTTTTTGGTCCTTGCAAGGCTGTCACTCTACCACTGAACTAAATAATTTCCAGCTCTTTTGTTTTTTAAGAGAGGGTCACGCTATGTATCCCAGGCTGACCTGGAACTTCTGACGATCCTTCTGCCTCAGCCTCCCAGTCCAGCTGACTTTCACTACCTTTTCCTGTGAGGATACACACCTTCTGCTCTCCTAAGCTTGGCAAATTAACTCCAGAGCAAATACTCCAGGGATAGTTATGTAAATGAACAGATGCCGATGTAATACCAAAAAAGGAATGAACTGGAAAACTCAGATTCCAATGCTATTTTACTTGGAAAATCAAAATGTGGTTTTCAGAGTCACCATATTTCAGGCTCAGAGAGAAACAGGTAGAGAGGGAAACCGGATATACAACCAGGCCATAAGTAAGCTGCTCAGGCTGCTGAAACACTGAACTTTCTGATCTCCACCTTCTCCATCTTTCCTGTCCCCCTGCCCCAAATCTGCCCACCTTCCCCTCCTCTTTTTCGAGCTCCAGAATCTACAGAACCCCACACCCCTGCCTGTCCAACACAACAGTGCCAGAGCAGCCGAGACCACAGACCAGAGATCAGGAAGCGCTGCCCCAGGCCAGCCTGGCTTCAGAGCCAAGGCCAACAGACAAAAGCAAAGAACCACGAGGCACTTTCTTCCACCCCTACCTTAATGGTTTGTCAGCCACCAAATGACAATAACCTATTTACAAAGAACATCCACTTCATGTCAATAAAAAACATGGTACATTTCTTTTAGATTTGTTATTCGTTTTTTGAGACAGGGTCTCCATAAGTAGTTCAGGCTGGCCTTGAACCCACTATATATAGCCCAGGCTGGCCTAGAACTCAAGGTGATGCCCCTGCCTCAGCCTCCCGAATGCTGGGATTACAGGTGTGCGCCACTACGCCTGGCTTTTCATTTCTTTATATCTGAAAGTACTAAAGCATATACTTAGAGAAAGTATGAATATAAATTAAGCATTGAACACTGCCATGGTGACTTGCTTTTCCCCTCCGGGGATGCTCTACAGAACTCGGAACAAGAGAGTCCTCTCTGAGCTGTCCTCCTGCCGTGCAGTGTCCACGGAAGCGACTGTGACAGCAGCAGGTCATACGCTCTCTCTTGACACAAGCTTGCTCCTGGCCTCGTCGTCAGAGCTTCAAGACAGAGCTGAATTTCGCTTCTTCAAGGAGGCCTTCTCTGCCCAACTGACTGAAATAGTTCCCCCTCTTGTTCTCCTCTATGTCATGGCATCCTTTAGTGATAAAATACTTGTCCCATCCTAAAGTCACATATTTATCTGCAAGTTCTTTTAACCAGTGCCTCGTCCCTCTGCAGTCTGTGAGCTCCGCTAGGCGGACACGCGGCTCACTCTGCTCTCCTGGCGCGCTGCGCAGATGGCAGACGCTCGGCATCAGGAACGAATCTGCAGTGTGCACGTTTAGAAGGGAGACTCCTTCAAAAGGATTCAAAAAGCAAAACCGGAGATACTGCACTGCTCCTCCTGCCAAAATTGACCTTCCCTCAGAGGGGCCGAAATCCTCCCCCAGGGGCAAAGAGACGCCTATGAACAGTTAGTCTCCCATTCCCAGCACCCAGCTGGAAGGCCGCTTGAACATCCGGGGCATCCGGGGCATCCGGGGCATCCGGGCATCCGAGGCATCCGGAGCATCCGGGGCATCCGAGGCATCCCCGGCATCCGGGGCGTCTGGGCCGTCCGGGGCGTCCGGGCATCCGGGCCATCCGGCGGGCGCTCTGACGCCCTCTGCCCGGTGCAGCCCAGGACTTGGGCCGACGTCTCACTGCTCCCTGACCTGGAAAGCGCCGCACGTCAGAGCTTAGACTTCGCATCCTCCTGTTCCCTTGAAGGACGCGCAGGAAGCTGCCCAGGCCACCCAGTACCTGAAGGATCACTCTAAAGACGCAACGCGCCTTTCCGGGAGCACTCCGAGTGGCCGGACGCGAGTCGGCGGAGGCCGAGGGCCGAGCTCTGAGGTCGCGACACCGCGTCCCGCGCACCCGCGCAGCCCAGGCGAACGCTGCCCTGAGACGGCCCCAAGGGAGCCGCGGAAACAAAGGCCGGGACCACGGAGATGAGCTAAGCACAACATAAATGCGAGGTGCTCTGAAGCTCTCCTGACGCTTGACAGTGTGTTCAAAATGAGATCGTGTATGACGACTTGGTTCCGATTATGATAAAGAGCCACAATGTGTACAGCACTGCTATGGAACAAGAAAATTTCTCAGACACCTACTTTAACATAGTGTTTCATTTTATCAAGTAGCTTAATCCACCGTTTATTCAGCACTTCAAATACCAAAGTCCACTGATACGAGACACCATTAATCAAAGAAACTTCAAGGCAGTTTCTCAGAAAAAAACATAAGCACACACATGTCCGCAAGAACACACGCAGTCATGCACTCCATAGTTGGTGCCCGGCTTTCTCCACATTCAGTCTAAAAACTTTTAAGCCACTTCCACCAATCAACACTTCCATGCTCTCCCAGGCACAGGACGCTCTTCCTCAGTCACGCTGGCGAGCTGCACTGTCTTAGCTCTTCAGGATTGACAGTACAATGCCGAATAGACCAGTGTTACCTGTATATTTTCTACTCAGTTCAACTAAGAGTTCCTTTTTTCCCCTCACATAAATTATACATCAACAGAAGAGAAAGTGCTCTTTGAAATCACTAAGGGCCGGCACACACCTATAATCTCAGCACTCGGGAAAATGAGGCAGGAGGATGGCTATGAATTCAGGGCCAGCCTGAGCGACACCAAGTTTAAGGCCAACCTGAACTACACGGCGAGACTCTGTCTCAAAACACTAAAAAAGGAAGTCAGCAAGTCCTCTCATAGGTCAGCAGCTGCACAGCACCCCAGCAACCGTCCTTAGGTGCACTTGAACCAGCTACACACCCCCTCCTCCGTGTGAGAACATAACACGTGATCTATTCTGAGCTGTGTGATTTCTACCACCTTTAGTTCATCTGCCTGGTGTGTGACAGGCAACCTTTGCATATATTATCGCTTCACATTTCAAGGCCGGCTGCCTCACTGGGAAAATGTTTTGAAATCTGGAAATAATGAAAACTGAATTTTGAAGTGATAATTTAGCTAAATGCAGCACATATAACAAAACTACAACTGAATCTATGTTTAAAATTTTAGCACAGAAGTGTTAAACTGGAAGTTCAAATTATTTCTTATTCATCTTGAAAGAAAATTTTATTTCTTCTTTTTTTTTTATTTTGGTTTTGTGAGACAGGATCTCACTCTGCAGTTCAGGCTGACTTTGAACTGAGTATGTAGCCCAGGCTTGCCTTGAACTCCCAGTGATCCTTCTGGATGCTAGAAAAAAACGTTTTTTAACAAGCAGCCTTTTTCTTTGGAATTTATGGGCAAAAGGATAGGCTAGAGCTGGGCGTGGTAACACTTGCCTGTATTCCCAGGACTCGGGAGGCTGAGGCAGGAGAACTGCCTGGAGTTCAAGGTCAGCCTGGGCTACATAGCGAGACCTTATCTCAAAAACCAGGAAAATAAAAAACAAAAAGGATGGGATAGGAATGGAACAAAGTGACAGAAGAATAAGTCAAAGTCGAATTTCCATTTTCTCCCTACAAACCTCTATTCCATCCAAATAACAACCCTACGGCCACCCCCTACCCCCGTCTATGCAGCAAGATGTCTGTTATTCCAGGACCTGCAGATGCCAGCCTCCCACAGTGGCCACACAGGAGACCTGGTGGGAGGCCACATCAGGCCTCAGAGGAAGTTACCTGTCCATTTCCGCTTCCTGCTGACAGTAGGCTGCGTAAGAGATGATGTTTTCATGGCTGCATCTCTCCGTGGCCAGAGCACCAACATAAAGGACAAAGTCTGCATCCCGGATGCCCTCCTGGTCCAGCTCACCCACCGCTGCGCAGGGCCACTTGCCCCCTCGGCACACCCTGCATGGCTGCCCGTGGGCACAGAAAGACCAGATGGAGACTGGGTCAGCTGGCATAGCAAGCTCGCGGGGAATCTACACACTAAGTACAGGATAGATTCTATTTACTGTCTCTAAACCTTCACAAAATCCACACATCACCAGGCAAAGAATCTGTGCTCTCTCAGGGCTTAGGAGGCTGAGGCAGGAAGATGCCTTAAGGCCAACATGGGCAAGAAGGCAAGATCCTGTCTCAAAAAAAAAAAAAAAATCCCCCAAATCCGTAATCCATCTGTCTCTACTCAATCCCTTTCTCTAATATTCAATTTATTTTACTAAAACCTCTGCAGAAAATGATCTTAATGAAAACAAATGACTGCTGTTTATGAAGGTAAACCAATAGGATTCAGAAAAGGTAGAAACGGGAAACTTTTGAAAACTCCAAAACCAGGTGAAGGGACTTCTCTTGTGTACAAAACTTTTTTTCCGTGGTGCTGGGGATTGAATGCAGTGTCTCACCCATGTTAAGCAAGTACTCTGCCATTGAGCTACACCCTATTCGTGACTTTTTACAACTTCCTTTGAATCTGTAGTTACTTTCGAATTAATAAAAAAGGTTACCAAATGGAAATATATTTCCTATTGTCAAGAAATGCTGGGGTTGGGGATTTAGCTCGGTGGTAGAGCATTTGCCTAGCAAGTGCAAGGCCCTGAGTTCGATCCCCAGCAGGGGGGAAAAAAAAAGCATGTATTTGTTAAAAATTTAGACAATACAAAAGCACACAAATTATAAGCTAAAGCCATCTTATGATATTATCCTTGTTTCTAATTTTCTTTTCCGTTTCTCTTAGTAGTATGATGACATATTTCTAGTTTCCTAAGCAAATCTTTGTAACACTTGCTTTTTGGAAAACTTGTATCAAAATTTCTAAGCAATGATAACCTCGAAATTATAATTAGGAAAAGCAGTAAATTAGCCAGGTGTGATGGTATGTGCCTATAATCAAGCACACAGGAGGCTGAGGCAGGAGGACTGTGTGTTTGAGGCCAGGCTGGGAAACACAGAAAGATTATGCCTCGAGAAGGAAAAAAAGAGAAGAAAAAAAATCCATAAATTTTTTTTTTAGGTTAAACAAAGCTTGAAGAAGTTTTGTAGAGTAAAAAACCCAGAAATTCCCCTTTCCCTTAATAGAAAATATACATTGTTTACTTGTTTCCCTAACGCATCTATTTATAATTTTGAAATTCAAGTATTTGAACCTACTAATACTTGATTGTGTGTGTGTGTGTGTGTGTGTGTGTGTATTTTTTTTTTTTAATGCTGGGGGTGGAACTCAAGGCCTCGAGCTTGCTAGGCAAGTGCTCTACCACTAAACTAGATCCCACCCCAATAGTATAATATTTAAGGATTATTTTCCTCATGATTATTTAATTCACAACTCTCAAGAAGTACAAAGCAGAATTTGGTTTTATTTTGTTGTTATTTTTTGAGACAGGGTCTTGCTCTGCAGTTCAGGCTGGTCTTGAACTCACTATGTAGCCCAGGCTGGGCTCAAACTTTTGGTGATCCTCCTGCCTCAGCCTCCCAAGTGCTAGAATTACAAGCATGTGCCACCACACTCAGCATGAAGCAGAATTTGGAAGAGTCGAAAAAAATTATTAAGTAACAATACCTCAGAAAAAGAGCAAAGGAATTTGTTAAATATCTTTAAATATCAAGGGAAAGCTGGATATGGTGGTGCACACCTGTAATCCCAGCACTCTGGGAGGCTAAGCCAGGTGGATCACAAATTCCAGTCCAGTTTGGGCAATTTAGTGACTTAGGAGACCCTGTCTCCACATTTCAAAAAGCTCAATGCAAAGGCATGGGTTCAATCCCTACCACCTTGGGGGTAAGGAGGAATTAGGAAATATTTTGGGAAGAGATGGGATGTGATTATCAGATTGTTTGAATTTTTAAATATGTCCATTACCCACTCAACACATTTGAGAAAGGAAAGAAAAGCCAAGTAAGCAAGTCATATAGGTTCCAGCATAAAGAGTTACAAAGGCCTTTACCGAACTTCACTTTTTTTTTTTTTTTTTGTCCTGGGGATTGAACTCAAGGCCTTGTGCTTCTTAGGCAAGTGCTCTAACCACTGAGCTAAATCCCCAGCCCTTCTATTCAACTCTTGATCTGCAGTCAAATGCTCTACCCCTGGGCTACACCCCCAGCTCTTCTATCCAACTCTTAAAGAAACCTACTGGGCTGGGATTTAGCTAGGTGGTTAGACTGCCTGCCTTGCAAGCACAGGCCCCGAGTTCGATCCCCAGCACCAAAAAAAAGAAAACTATATATATATATAGTTTTGTTTTTTTTTTTTGTGGTGCCGGGGATCGAACTCAGGCCCTTGTGCTTGCAAGGCAAGCACTCTAATCACTGAGCTAAATCCCCAGCCCCAAAACTATATACATTTTGACATGTATCCAGATTTTTTTTTCTTTTGGCTGAGACTATGCAGTCCATGTTGGCCTTGAATTCACTATGTAGACCAGGCTGACCTCAAACTCACAGCGATCCTCTTGCCTCAGCCTGCAGGGTTCAGGGATTACAGGCGTGTACCACCACGTCTGGCTCTTGTACCCAGGTGTTGTTTGTTTTGTTTTGATTTTTTGGTGCTGGGGATCGATTTAGGGCCTTCTGCTTGCAAGGCAAGCACTCTATCCACTGAGCTAAATCCCCAGCCCCATTGTATCTAGGTTTTTTTTTTTTTTTTCAGGTTTTTAACATGTATATTTCTATATATTTCTTCACATGTTTTTATCACATACAAGTCTGTACTTCTATTTATTTATTTATTTATTTATTTATTTATTTATTTATTGGTACTGGGGATCGAACTCAGGGCCTTGTGCTTGCTAGGTAAACATTCTAACCACTGAACTAATCCCCAGCCCAAGTCTGTACTTTTTTAAATGAAATAAGCTAATTATACATATGAATTTACAACCCTTTTTCCATGTAAGAATTTAAATTTCTTTCCATATCAGTACATAGAGAATTTTTTTTTTTTAACAACTGCACAGTATTCCATTAACATGGCTATACCTTCGTTTTTTAGGCGTATTCATACTTCTCCAAAGGATACCCTCCAACATATAGGACAGTTATTAGTTGGGTTTTGTTTTGTTTTGTTTTGTTTTCCTTTTCTGAGAGGGGTCCTCCTATGTTGCCCCAGCTGGTCTTAAACTCATGGGCTTTAATGATTTTGCCTCAGCCTCCAGAGTGGCTAGAATACAGAATATACACTGACATGTGTCACTGGGTCTGGCTAGTTATTGAGATTTTTACAGGAAAATTTTCTAGGTTGGGTTGAAGAACACAACACATTTTAAGAGGTAATGAATCACTCTTTAAAATAGCAGATGTAGGCTGAGATGTGACTCAGTAGTAGAGCATTTGCCCAGCCTGCAGGAGGCCCTGGCTTCAATGCCCAGCACTGCAAAAAAACAGAAAGCAAAAACTGAGGTAAGGTGCAGACACCTGCTGTGGTAGAAGATATGCTGGTGTCACGCACAGCTCCTGAAAGTCAATGAGAGAATGAGCCCAGCTGTCTGTGACTACGTTTGATGGAAAATGAACTTACTATGTCTTTGTACTTAACTTTGTAAAAACTCTGGTAAACAGATCCAGAGTCTCCCCTAAGGTTATGCTAAAGAGTGAAAAATACCACTAGGCCAGGCTCAGTGGCACACACCTGTCACACCAGCTACTGTGGAGACTGAGGCAGAAGGATCTCAAGTTTGAAGCCAGCCTGGGCAACTGAGTGACTCAGTGAGACCCTGCCTCAAAAGAAAAAGTGCTGGGGATGTAACTCAGTGTTGGGGCACTTGCCTAGCATCTACGGGACCCTGGGCTCGATTCCCAGCATTGCAAACCAAGCAAACCAAACCACAACCACGCATCACTATCAGAGCAGTTACCTGCAGGTGCTCCTCAGGCACCACCACCGGGCCACATCTGGTCTGCGCCGCACACTCCCCAGTGCAGTAGCGGTGGGGGTCATTTTCCTTCCGCAGGTACTGGTTTGTGGCACACTGTCTGGCTCATGTGTACATCAAGTTCAATCGCAAAAATATAGAAAAAGAAAAAGAAGCACAGTTCACATTAGTTAGAACCATAGTAATGAACCAGAAGCTGCAATGTTACTTTACCGAGAATGGGTACTACTTCATGCAGGCAAATACGCTGAAGAAGGAGTTTGGCTCTATGTGGAACCCTCCAGAACGGGGTTTTCCAACACCCAAATACGTGTGTGTGTGTGTGTGTGTTTGTGTCTGAGACAGGGTCTCACTATGTAGTTCAGGCTGTCCTTGAATTCACTACATAGCCCAGGTTGGCCTCAAACTTGCAGTGATCCTCCTGCCTCAGCCTCCGAGTGCTGGGATGACAGGCATATCCTGACACACCCATCCCCAATACTTCATGAAGTCAACACTTCATGGGCCATGGAAAGGAGGGAGTAAAGGGTAGAGAACAAAGGACAATGACACCCTTGCAAAAGATCCAGGCAGCTGGCCCATAATGGAAAATCAAGGGTAGAAGGATGATGGGCAGGTGCTTTTCCTTCCTTTCTAAACACCCCGCAGCCTGGCGACGCCCTAGTGTAGACCACACAGTGCCGGAGCGGCAGAGAGGCTAGCAGAGAGCTCAAGGCACAAAGACACATCAGAGCTGCGTGTGACCTACCTGCTGAGCAAGATTGTGCCAGCCGGTCTGCGGACTTGGAATGTCTTCTCTAGGTAGGAAATCGCTTGTGGGAAAAGCTTGTTCTAAATAAAAGTTGGAAACACAAACCCAATCAAAATGTCAGTCAAGAGATAAATTATATTCACCTAAGTGAGCATGCAATAGGAAGGATTGAGGACAAGAAAGCAAAGCCGCCCAGTTCTGGGAGACAGCAGTCAGCAGGGGACAGTGGGGAGCCGAGGGAGGAGGAGAAAAGGGGGGCACCTCATTTCTGGCTGAGCTCAGGAAGAGAAAGAGAGATACAAAGTCCCTTCTCCACTCCCAGCTCACTAAGAAACGGGGAAACAGAAGTCTCAACTATCCATCTACACTGCTTCAATCTGAAGCTGATTTCAACTCCAGCATTACAGTGGTCAATGTTACGAAAATCCTATGTTTAAGAATGTCCTGCTTCTGCGGCCACAGTGACCCGGCTTCATGTGCCCAGACGTGACTTGAGTTGAAGATGGGACACGCTCATGCCTACATCAGTCAGCCCTACATAAACCACTCGGGGCCCCACCATCAGGCAGATCATCTTCAGCAGGATGAAGATTTCACAAAGATAATGGGGCCTCTCAGGCTATTTCTGGTTTTCTTTTGTGGTGGTTATTTTTGTTCTTTGTGGCATGTACTGGAGATTGAACCCAGGGCCTTTATACAGAGCTATATCCCCCACCCTTTTTATTTTTTATTTGGAGGAAGGGTCTCACTAAGTCACTAAGTTGCCCAGGCTGGGCTTGAACTTGTGATCCTCCTGCCTCAGCCTCCTGAACTGCTGGGATTATAGGCATGTGCCACCATGCCCAGCTCTCTTTGTGTTTCAAAAATTGTCTTTTTCACTCTATCCTCAGCATGCCTTGTTCTCCAAAAAACTTGAGACAGCTAGCTAAAAAAATGAGAAGACTGGGCTGGGGATTTAGCTCAGTGATTAGAGTGCTTGACTTGCAAGCACAATGGCCTGAGTTCGATCCCCGGCACCACAAAAAAAAAAAAAAATGAGAAGACTGACTTAATATCAAATTATGCAATAAGGCAATGAAAGTACTGTCACACAGCAGCATGGTCTCGGTGAGTGTGTCCTAGATGCCTCAGGGACAGCACAGAAACATGCACCCCCAACACCTCCGACTCAGGTGTTCACAACACACATGTGTGAGGTGAATCCACAGAAGATGTTTTATGGCCTGCATCCAGCTGTGCCCCCAAAGCCTCATGCAGTCATAGGCAGGCCTTTTTGAGGTGGCTGCATCTGAAGTGTGTGATGCTGGGACTAATTCACAGTGCGATGCTGGGATTACGGCTGCCCCACACTGGGTGTGAGTGCTACCCGCCCCAAGGGTGGGCATCCTGGACAAGATATAAAGGACAGAAAGATGGCTGCCGCTGTTGCTTGCTGCTGCTGCTTTTGCTGCCTGCTGCCACCATGGACCGTTTCTCCTCTGCAATGCCCCTCTGCCAGGCCACCCTGCTGTGGAGGCGGACGACCATGGACTAAAACCTCTACAAACTGTGACTGAAATAAACCTTTCCTCCTCTAACTTCGGGTGTCAGGTATTTTATCTCACAACAAGAAAGTAATCGAGACAGGATAAAAGCGCCCACTGCAAGGCTGCATGCTGAGCTGCGTGCCTCACCTTTACGAGGTGCCTTTTCTCAGGAAGCAACCTGCAGAGGATGACAGAAGAAGTAAGAATCGCACTGGCCCGCCTGCTCGGCCCACACCTGTGCATTCAAGAATGGAGCCCGCGGGGCCAGACCAGGCCTTAGAGTCTCCCCACCCCGGTGAGCACCAGGAGATCCCCACTAAGGACAGCCAGTCACTCACGGGGTGATGGAGGGGAAAAGGAACCGACAACTCCTAATGCTCTTCACAAACTCCAACAGGTTCATGATTTAGCCATTTTTTTATTGTTTGGCTTAGTTTGATTATTTGAGACAGGGTCTCGCTGTGTAGTTCAGGCTGGCCTCGAACTCACAGTGATCCTCCTGCCTCAGCCTCCTGAGTGCTTGAGACTGTGGGCATGCGCCACCACACCCAGTGACAATTTATCCATTTTCTGGACCCCTTATAATACATAAAAATTAAACTGTACAATCTCTCTGGTTACTACTGTACGAATTTTTAAAATCACAGTTTATGTTAGTACTCTCTCCTGTTTTTCCTCCCAGTACTCACTGACAGGTGACTTCCAGTGTGTTACTGGCCACATCTGAACAGATGCACATTTGCTCTGTTTAAATCATTCATGATGCACTGACCTGAATCCGATCCCATGCACTTTAGGTTTTCAGACTAAAAAGCATTTTTGGCTTAATTTAATTCTAAAGCTACACTTTTCCTTTTTTAGTTCCACCTAAGGACTTTTTTTTTTTCCAGTATTGTGGATTAAACTAAAGGCCTCACACATGCTAGGCAAACTCTCTAACACTGAGCTACTTATTTCTCCAGCCCTTTTTATTTTTTTGAGACAGGGTCTTGCTAAATTGCCCAGCTGGCCTCAAACTTGTGATCTTCCTGCCTCAGCCTCTCAAGCAGCTGGGATTATAGGCGTGCACTGTCATGTACAGCTCCACGTATGGTCTTTTTTACTTTAGGCAACACACAAAAATATCTTTCATAACTAAACTGGGTGCAGCAGCACACACCTGTAATCACAGCACTGGGTGGGGGAGGCTGAGGCAGGAGGATCAGCACGAGTTCAAGGCCAGCCTGGGTTACACAGTAAGTCCCCCACATAGTGAGATCCTGTTACCAAAAAAAAAAAAAAAAAACCCAAATCTTTATTTTTCTTTTTCCAAATCTTTAATATTTAGATTGACAGTAAAAAAGATGACAAAGTAACAGCCCACTTACTCCTCGATACTTTTATCGTAGACAGTCTTGATTCTTAAATGGTCAACAGCATCTCTCTTTACAACATGATTTGTCTTAAGATGAACCTTATGTATGACCTGTAAAAAGGAACAGATTTGAATATTTATTGAGTTAGAATTTACATATAATAAAATGTGCTCATTTGATCGGCCAAATGAGATCCAAAGTTGAAATAAGTGAACCAAATTTCTTTATTTTTTTTTAATTTTTTTGGGGGGGTTGGGGATTGAACTCAGAGCCTTAGCCCTCTTTTTTGTTGCTTTTTTTTTGGTCTACCATTTGAGCTAAATCTCCAAGTCCTTATTTTTATTTTTGAGACAGGGTCTCATTATGTATTCCCAACTGGGCTTGAACTCACTATGGAGCTCAGACTAACCTTGCACTCCCTGCGATCATCCTGCCTCAGCCTTCTGAGTGCTGGGATGACAGGTGTGTCCACCACACCCAGCAAATGAACCAATTTTCAAGGGTGACAACCAGCCACAGAGACCTTCAGCTATGACTCCACAGTTCCAGCGTCTTGGGTCTCTGCCGTTCAAGAGATGGACTGGAGCCCTGATTGAATCACTGTGCTGACAGAAGCTGACAGAAAGGTTTTGGGTCTCTCCATCAGTTATTTGTAGTTTCTTATATAAATTCTAGCTATCCTGATTTTGAGTCTTCAGAAAATGGCAGGAAAGGGGGCTGGGGATTTAGCTCAGTGGTAGAATGCTTGCCTAGTGAGGCCCTGAGTTTGATTCCCAGCACCCCCCCCAAAAAAGCAAAAACAATAATAAAAATGCCAGGTGTAGTGGCACACATCTGTAATCCCAGCATTCGGGAGGCAGAGGCAGGAGGACTGCCAAGAGTTCGAGGCCAGCCTGGTTTACAGAGTGAGCTCAAGGCCAGCCTGAAGGACAGAGTGAGACCCTGCCTCAAAAAAAAAAAAAAAAAAAAGCAAACCAAAAACAACAAAAATGTTAGAC